>JAASFI010000681.1:0-19991 GCA_023333705.1 Globisporangium viniferum | reverse complement strand
GTTCGTACTGGTACTCCCTTGTATCTAGATCGCCGCCAAGAACTGGGTCAGCCACTACATGCGCGACATGCACGACATGAAGCCGAGTTTGTGATCTTCAACATCGAGATCTTCAACGCGCTATATGTGGCGCTCTGCATGAAGAACTCGACGTCCATGCTGATCACCTTTGCGCTGATGGCAGTTGGTGTCGTCTAAACCTGGCTTTCACTGAACGGCATGAAGGAACTACTTTATCATCTGGAGGAGCTAGTGGCAAAGATGCCAGCTATGGAAGGAGAAACAAATCCCGAATGGACATTGTCGATGAGGCTCTCTTGGCTCTCGAGAAAGACGTGAGTGCGGCAAACCATCCGAGTCTCCCGGCGATGCCTCGACAATACGAGTACCTGATGAAAGCCCGGATCCAGAGAGTGCGTGCTGGCCAAACGCCTCAAGAAGCCCGCAACTCTGTTTCCCGTGGCTCTACCAATCAGATCGGTAAAATTGGGACTTGCATTGACTGCTGGGAATCAGCTCGACAGTATTCCAGTTGCCATGGCAACGCCCGACGTCCGGCAATCGGAGCGAAAGAAGCTAGTAGCCGAACACCCTGAAGAGCTGTTGTTTGCTGAACTGGGACTGAACCACCTCGAGCGACTGCAGCTCGCGCAGAAAGCCGCCAACGTGCTCTACATGACCGAATACGCCGTGGTGGTCGAGTACACGGAAGTGGTGACGCCCGTAATCTACAGTGAGCATCTGAAACAATCTTAGCAGCGCTATCTTCGTGCTGTTGCTCTCTAACCTCTTCCTCTGACGCGATGCACCAATACCTGGTACATGATCATCATGTATCATCTCCCCAACCGCGTGTACTAGCCTCAGCTCGCGAGCATGTCCGAGTCGCAACTCTTCCGCAACATCTCGAACGTGCTGCTGTACGCGGGCTGAAACTGGTTTCGTTTCTGATCATGGGTTTTGTTATCAAGAAGAAACTGGGGATTTCGACGACATATCAGCTCACGTTCGTGCTGAAGATCCAGTGGCGCATGGTGCAGTCCAAGTTCAGACTCTGGGTCGCGTACGTTGTCCAGACGTACCTCTACCACTCGGGTAGGTGTGGGAATCGAGTTCCTCCTGGTGTGCAATTTTGTTGAATTAAATGATACTAAGAGATTTGATGCTGACCTCTGGTTCTCTCGTCCTTTCTCGTAGATGCAGACTTCAGCTTCCAGTTCAAGTGGTTTTCGAAAAACAACCCGTAGACTTGGCGCAACGTAGACAACCGATAGCTTTGCTTAAAGATCCGGTGGAGGCAGTAAGTATTCCTGAGGATTAGCCCCGGATAAATAATTCCATTCGCGCAAATTTGTGCGCTTACACATACACTTTGTGAGTATTTTTCCAGCAACTCGAGCGCGTTGTAGATTGTGTACCGAGTATTGACGTGCTTATCGGATTCTAAAGCCCAGAACCAAGCGTGAGCGCTGTCTTCGCGGTTGTCTAGGGTCGTAAAGACACGAAGGTGGCGCGCAGGTCGTGGGGCGTTCAAGTTCGTGGAGATCACCAGAGCGGGTGTAGCTAGCGCAGGTGGGGTTAAGAACAGCCATCTGCTGTGAAACTGAAGCAGGCCGTACACAACCACACCCCAACGTACTTGCTACTCTGTCAGCCGTGGAATTGAAACCACAGCTGGAGAAGTCTATTCGTGCTCGAAGTTTCGGAATTGATGCTACCCACGAACTTTGAGGGGCTCGTCGCTTTCCGGTACTCGGGCTCAAGCTAGATGCACTGCAGTGTGGCTGATTGGTTTCCATCGTGGCTTGGCGAGTGAATACAACTAGGAGCTTTGGATGCGCAGCAGTGCCTTCAGCTTCGCTGGCGGCGTGTTTGCCTCGCGAGGGTACGACGGGGTCTTGGCTCTGAACGACTCGGCCGCCTGGCACTTCGCTGTAGCCTCTTTCTCGCGACAGTAGGTCTCCAGAACGCGCTGCGCCGCTGCTTTCTTCATGTCCTTTGGTTTCGCGAGTTTCCCCATCTGCACGTCGAGCTTGAGCTCCTGCGTGGCGACGGGCAGCTGCTTCTTCATGTAGCTCTTGCCGTCTTTCGACTCAAGCCACTCGCTCGCAGCACGCACCGCAGTCTCTGCGGCAGTGGCAACGTATGCGTCCTCGGCCATTTGGCGGTGCTTCTCGGCTTGGACCAGCGCGTCTTTCCAGTTGCGATCGGCCGTATCGAGCATCGCGCTCGCGCTCTTCAGCGCCGCCTGGAGCTGCAGACTCTCGTTCGCATTGCGCTCCGCCTGCTGCGCGCTCTGGAAGCGTCGGAGCACCTGCATCTTCATGCGGATGTTACACTTGCGGTCCACGTGGCGTAGCAAATTGAACGTGCTGGTCGTGACCATGCTCGGCTTCTTTGATAACTGCCGCTTGGCGATGTCTAGCGGCTTTCACAGTGAACCCCAGGCAGACAGTTTGAGTAAGGACAGAAGGGCTACCTCCGATTTGAGTGTTGGGACAAAAGAGCGACTTCCAATTTGAGTCCAAGCTGGCGTACCTTTTCCCTCTTGTAGTTCTCGACAAAGACCGCAGCGACGCCAGCGTCGATCTCCTTGAGGAAGAAGCGCAGTAGCATTGTGTGCGACTCGCGCGCGCACCAGTGGAGCACGTTGTCCCCGTGCGCGTCCTGGTGGGTGACGTCGCTGCCGGCGAGGACGAGCAGCCGGACGATCTCGAGGCGGTGGTTCATCATGCCCTAAGAACAAGAGTGAATAGGTAATCAGATAAGAACTTGCAAATACTCAGGATAGCCGCCCATACTACTACTACGAAGTCCTCTAACTATACCTCGGAGCTCCGGCATGCCGCGATCAGAGCCGTCGTCTGACTGCAGAACGTGTCGACGCTGTTGAGCACATTGCGACACGTCTCTTCAGGAAATCGCGACTGCAGGACGCTGATGAGGAGCGCGACGATCTCAAGCGCACCACGCGTCGCAGCTTCATGCAGCAGCGTCACACCACCGCCACTTTCGCTATTGTCTTCACTGCAGAAAACATGGATGCCTTCTCGCCGAAGAAACACGCGCTGAAGGTCGCTCTCAACGAACTCTTTCACAAAGTCCACGTCGTGAGCTGCGATTGCGTCCCACACAGACGCGTAGCTTTTCGTTTGCGAAACAGACACCTCAGTAGTAGCAGTAGTGGGACCTCCTGCAGGCGGCACTTGAGGGTCCTGATGGGACTCTTGAGGCTGTTGCTGCTGTTGCTGGACCCAGAAGCGCTCGCTCTGCTCTTTGATCCGGAGCGCCTTCTGCAGCCACGGCGGGTAGCGCTTCACGCCTTTCGCAGCAGCGGCGCTAGCGCCACCTTCGTCATTACTGCTGAGCTCGGGAGTCAAGCCCATCGTCGCAATGCTCACTGTTTGTGTGTGTGTGTGTGTCCCTTCGTCCCCAGTGGTGGTTGATTGCTATTATACCCAGAAGGTACAGTAATTGCCATTCTCAAAATTGATAATACTACCGCTTCAACTATCGGACTTTTATTATTTGCTTTAGGGTTGGGCAGTCGGACTTGTATTTTCTATTGCGGCGACATTCACGATGCTTTTGAGCGCAAACGCAGAATGCGGACAACGAGCCCAACACCGCAGGATGGCGCTGTCGAGTGACGACTGGCCGCGCTTCTCGCTGCTCGTGGGCGGTAGCTCCACCACTCCTAACGCAAGCGCTGCTATAGGTACTTCTGCTGCTGCGTGTCACCTGCAGCCTGCGAGTGAGCAGACCGCGCGCGCGCTTCTCGACGTCGCGGGCTCTTCCTCCAGCAGCAGCAGTGCGAGCACGTGGGAGTGCTGGCTGCAGCTCCGCGTTGCCGCCTCGACGGAGAGCCACAGCCAAAGCCATTCACACCTTAGCAGTGAGGGCTATGACATTAGAAACAGCTGCTGCTGCTGCTACTGGATTGTGAAGACGCCGGCGTGGAGCTGTGGCGTGGACAGCGATGGAGCTTTTCAAGCGCGCTTTGGAGCCAACTACTGGTACACAACAGCAGGCCTGTCGTCATCATCACCACGACCAATCGATGCAGCAGTGCGCGTTAAGCGAGAACAGCCTGAAGCGTCATCCCAGCTGCAGACAGGGAGGTGGTATCACATTGCTGGTACGAGGCATGGCTTTGTATTCAATTGACTATTGAGGTCGTAATTGGATTTGATATTTGGAGACCGACTGACTGTTCTCAACCGAATGCGCCTATGTAGTTGTGGTAGATCCCAAGCGCCAGGCTCTCGAGCTCGTTGTTGATGGACGCAGAGTGCCGCTGAGCTCACGGGATAACAAGAACAAAATCCATCCAACACCGACAAGTATGGACAATCCCAGTTTCCAGATCGGAGTCGTCACTACAAGTGCTGTTTCGGAAAACCCAGTGAATGCCTCCTGTGTACTCCACGACTTTCGTGTCTGGAGTTGTGCAGTTGCCGAGAGCGTCCTTGCAGAGCACGTGCACATCCCGATCTTCAGTGTGGCTACAGCAGTTGGTAGCTAAGCTAACTGGAATGTGTCTGGCTGTTGTTGACGTTTGTAGGTGGATGGCGCAACCAATTTCCGCGGCGCATCCGAAATTATCGAGTCTAGTCGCGCATTGGGGACTCTCCAGTTGCTCAGCATCCGACGTCGAGCTCGATCTGAGCGGCAATGCGCGTCACCTGAGCATCGTGCGATCAGGGAACAAAATTTCTTCCCGCACAGCCTGCTGGCTTCGCATCGCTCCTCCGGGTCTGCAACCTGTGCAAACGGATCTTGTGGTTGAGACGCTGCAAGACTCATCCAAATTCGACTCGGAATGTCGTTTCCTGGTCAAGATACGGCATCGCGATCACCCTCAGCTTGGGAGGTTTATTGCGTCTACGGATACACACCAACAAGAGACCCAAAGACGCCCTTGCATCCTGTTTGTTTGCAATTTCCTCTGTTTCAAGAGCTCGAGCGTCACGAACAGTGGCGAGGGCAAGTGGGTTGTCGCGCTGCTCAAGGAATGCGTTCACAATCTCCCAGAAAGCGCTATAGTTGGGCTGCTCATACCATCGAGCGCCTTAAACAACCAGCAAAGCAGCAGCAGTTTGTTCCGACCAGCCAGAGCCATGAATAGCAGTGGGAAGGTATAATTCTGAGCAGTTTAGCGTCCCCGAGCCGCCTATTCGAATATCTCAAGCGTACTCACATAACCAATTCTCTGTGTGTATAACGAATTTGCCTATGTGCCAAGACAGACTCAGACATGCAAAGCCCTCGACCACCTCACAGTCATGGCGATAATTGAGAGCATTGAGAGCCTGGCTGCTACTATCGAGAGTGGCATCCGCACATTCCTAAACAGCTCAGCTGAGCTGCATCATCCCAGCGCAAATGCTACTCCAGAGAACGCTGTGGGTGCGGGTCTTTCCTTTACGAGCGTCATAGTGATCAACTCGAGCCACTTGGTGAACGCAGCAGCAAATCCCGAGATGTATCAGCAATCTTTAGAGAAGCTTGAGGCGAATCTTGGGGTCGAGGCTGAACGATTGAGCATTTCGTTTCTCCACTTGCATTCGATGCCGAAGCCTATGACAGCAAGCGGCAGCAACTCCAACTCAACGATAGCTACGAGGACGAATTCGTTTGGGCTGTTCACGGATTATGCTGGTTGCGCGCAGGACTTTGAGTGGGTGCTCGCGAGCGTGATGCTTCGGATCAGCCAGGTCTCGTGCACGCGCGCTCGCTTGAAATTCCAAATGTACGGAGATGCTGAGATTGATGAAGATGGGAGCTCCACGCTCACAGTCGACAACAGCAGCAGAGGTCTAACAGCTCAGGCTGCTAGTGAGATCACGCGACAAATGACGGCGATCAACTTTGGTTTGTGTGTGCAAAGCGAGACGATCGAGCTCTCTGGAACGTTAGCAATCGCCAACAAGAAGACTTCACGCCCAACGCAGTCGACACCACCGTTCGTAGAGCTGAATTTCCAGTACTTGACGCACGACAAGCAGCTGCAGGTGGCACGCGTTTCGATCCGTCTGTGTCAGGATCTCTCAAGCGACATGGACGTTGCTCGCGTCCAACGAAACAGTTGTCTGCTGTTGCAAGGCGACAACAGCCTCCTGTTGGAGCAGCGGCGGCAGCTGATGGACGAGAAGGAGCATTTCCACCACGCGCTGGTCACGAGAGAGGTCGGCGAGCTCGAAAATGGTTTCAAACGCGTCAATATCATGAAAGAGGAGCTCTGGGCGAAGCGCAAGTGGATCATCCAGCGCGGACTGCAGCACTTCGAAGAAACCGAGCTCTGTACAATGGAAAAGGAATCTTTGGAGGCTGCGGAGGCGATTCGCAAGCGCTTTGATAGTTTGCAAGCGGTCTACACTGTGAACGTCCGCGAGAACAGTCGCGGTACTGGTGGTGGTGGGGCTACCGACACCTCGCGTCGTGTGCAAACTGAAGGCTACTATGAAGACCACAGACGTTCAACTATGGAAATGAATGGTAGTGATCAAGGCGAAGAGGGACACGAAGATCAGGAAGAGCTCGTCGAGCGCTTTGAGAAACAGAGCCTGAAAGTGGATCTCCTGTCAAACCAGTTCCGTGACCTGGAGTCTCGAATGGAGGACATGCAGCACAGCGTGCGCGTATCCCAGGTGAAAGGGTTCGTGATCATGAACGACACGCGAAAAGCCTGGATGGAGCTGTTCCACGACCTCCTGACCAGCAAGAAGAAAGTGATGGACATGACGTGCGAGCGAGCCGCCACGGAGTTTGCGCTCGTGTTTCTTGAACACAAGCAGACAGCGATCGACCAGATGCTCGTGGAGATCAAAAAGATCAACAGCGCGGTCCTGAAGTACGAGAAAGAGCACGTGAAGCGCAAGAAACGGGTCTTCTTCTGCATGAAAGACGTGCTCAGTGCGGGGCAACTGGAAGCTGAAAGTGCGCTGGAGCTTGAAAGCATTAGAAGGACAGTGCGACAGTGCAAACTGCTGCGCTCGCCTGCGCTTGGTGACCCAGCGCTCTACAGCTCGTGCATCCACGTGTTCTTCCCACTGGGTATGGAGAGAACTGGTCATCGACTGAATAACACGGTGCACAGTCTGCTCTTTGGACTGCGTCATTTCTGCCACGAAGTGAGCCAAGTCCCGTTTTGTAGACGCATCGCGCTCCAGGAGAACTTTCTCTGGCTCGACCAGGAACAACTAACTACAGACGAAGGAGACCTAGAGGCTATTGCGCAGAATGACTGGAGACGCGCGCAGGTGCAGCAAGAGTCCTGGGCGGTAATGATCTTCACGTACAACGCGCTCTTTAGCTCGCCTGCTGCGGTCTCGGAGCTGAAGAGAGTGCTGACAATTGCAGAGCAAAGGCGGAAGCAGGTGCTGCACATACAGTTGGAAGATCCGCTCACGAATCTCGACGCCTTCAAGAGCTCCATTAGTGAACAAGGCTCCAGTAACCAGCAGGGGGTACCTCCAGTGGAGAAGCAGTACCTGATCTACAAGCAAAACCTCACGTATTTCCAGACTACCCTCGCTAGGGTCATGATGGCAACTCCGTCCGCGACAACGACGAGTAGACAGAGTGGCTCGCTGCCATTTACTCCGCTGATGCGTGAATGTGCGCGATGTTTGGTGGGTGCAGGTGGTGCCATCCCGTGTATGCCGTGCTGCTGGTCAACCATTTCGCGATCGACGCATCGTACACCACTGCCTGACCAGACCCCCAACGCGTTTTTTCAAATGGTAAGCTCTATGGGGCAATGGATTGACGCGCTCGCGTTGTCCGCGACGACCCACGCGGCTGTCAAAAGCCACAACATCGATCCAAAGAGCTCATCACCGTTGTGTCTTAGGCTTAAGCACTTTTAGACTGAAGAGCTGAGCAAACGCGAGACTCTGTGGGAAGAGAGCTTTTCACGCCGGAAAGCCGAAATCAACCGACAGCTTGTGAAATTGTCAAAAGTGAACGAAGAAGAGGCGAATGAGTTAGTGGAGCTGCGTTTCACGCTCACGAAGCGCAAACAGGCGCTCATTTCGGCCTGCGCTGAGCGGTTCCAGAGTCTCCAAGAAGAGCTCAAACTGCTCAAGACACTGGCAGAGCTGAAACGCAGAGAGGAGCAGAGTGAGAGTGCGCTGCAGAGCAAGGAGCTTGCACAAATGGCGGATCAGGAACTAGTTCAGACGCTGAGCGAAGCAGATCAGTTGATGGTGACGTTGGACAAACTAGAAGAGGATGAAGAGGTTACCACCTCGGAAGAGAAACTGGTGCAGACCAAACAGAATTTCCATGAGGCGCTGAAGCGCAGTATCCAGAAAATCCTGGAGCTTGGCAAGCAGCGCGTGGACAACCAGCTCCGAGCAATCGCAAAGAGCTACGCCACCCAACAGGGACGTGACGAGATGGAGCGCCTCGAGTCTCAGTCTGAGTTTGAACAGGTACGAACCATTTTTCCACCATATGAAACCGGACTCATTTGTTCTAACAATTTTTACTTTGTTTGTTATGCTATGGTACAGAACGAGATCAGACGCGTGGAGATGGCTTTCAGCCAGGGACTCGACATCGTCAGCCGGCTCATAGCGGACAGAAACCATGAGATTAAGGACGAAGCGAGAGCGTTCGTGCAGACTTCGCGCTTGGAGCAGCGCAAATTCTCTCAAGCAGTAGGCGGAAGTGATTTGAGCGAACTGTGCAAACACGCGCGTGACGTGGACGAGCAGAGCTCGTTTAGAGTCTCCGTGCTCTTTGACAAGTTGCTGAGTGAGCTCATGGCCGACACGGTACGAAGTTTGAATGGTTTGTTCTCCACAGCTCGTTTGCCGATATGTTGCTAAGCATTGTTGTGTTGTATGAAATTGTGAATCGCCACAGGCGAAGGAATTTCGCGACAAAGCCAGTCAAGCCCTCCGTACCTTTGAATCGTTCTACTCCCCAGTATCGTCGACCGGCGAGAAAGAGCACGCGCTCTCAGAAAAAGAAGAAGGAACTGAAAGCTCACAGAGTATACCACTGATCATCCCATCAGAGATCCTCAAACTCAAAGACTTTTGTTCGTTAAACCTGGACAACCCACGCGAGACCTGGGAGTCACTCCAGCGAATGACGCTCATCGCGGAGAACGAGCTCTTGAACGTCCGCCAGGCTAAGCGGCTCGTGAGTGACTTCAAAACGCACTTTCAGAGTGAGTTCGTTGGCAGTCAACTGGAGAGCTCGCAAAGCTACAGTCGGAACTACGCGGAGCACCTCACGAACTTGCTCGTGCTCGTGAAAATGGAAAAGGACAAGAGTCTCCAGCGGCGCTTGCAGAGCAAGAGAGCGCTTCGAACCACGATTGAAGACCGCGAGCAGTGCAAGCAGCGAGCGCTCGCGCTGCAGTTCAAACTCACGGACGCAAAGGCGCGAAACGGGTACTTGCTGCAGATCCTCCAAGAATGCCGCGCTTCCTACGAGAAGGCGCTGGGAATGGGCGACAGATTGCAGAATTTCAAGATGCACCCGCTCTTCAAGAGCTGGTTCGCAGTGGGCGAGTTCCACACGTCGTCGGTCGCCGACTGGTTTGATCTGCGAGCGAATTGCGCGGAGGACATCGCAAGTCTAGAGAAAGAGATGCAAATGCTCGAGCGCCAGCTGGAGCGACTGAACCACTCGGTCGAGCAGAAGCGGCTCCAGTGGATGAAGGAGAGTATCGCGGACGTGGAGATCTGCGGGCGCGCCGAGCAGCTCCAGGATTTGGTGCACCACGCAGCGATTCAAGTGGTGGAGACTGAGGAAGCGCGCGTGTTCCACCTGCTCTCGTGCTTTGATTTGCGCCACAAGTGGCTCAATAAGCACAACTTGCAGCTCTTGCATACTGAAAGTAAGAGCATGGAGAATGAGGGGGGCTCGGTGAACCAGAACCTGGTGCAGCTCTCGATCGCGCGGCTCGACTCGATCAAACAGGAGAAACTGTTTGACTCGCTGGTGCGCAAATTGCGCGTCTACGAGCGGATCTGGAAGCAGGAGGCCGAGAAGCAACAGGTGCGATTGTCCTGTTGAATGGCACTGGAGGTGGGGGTTGGAGGAGGCTGGCTAATGCGTTTGATTGTGTGTATTCTGTAGATGGTGTCGGACGAGATCTACCGGCATCGAGCTCTAAGTGACCGCCTTTTACAGCGCGTTCGCTTTGTGACGCAGCAAGTGGAGCGAGTTGAAGTAGCAGCTTTGCAAGCTCGAGAGCAGTCTGCTAGTTCGAGGTTTACTGATAATCTGATTCAGATGTCGAATGGTAAAAACGTGGGTAGTGATTCCCCGCAGCTCGTAGCCGCGCGGCAAGAACTCGAGGCGTTGAAGGTGTCTGCAAATAAGGACCATTTGGTCACAGAAGCACATTTGTGTCAACTCTGCTGGTGCCTGCAAGAGCAAATCGCCACGAGTCACCGCATCGACACTGTAATCCAGAGACTCACGAGCGAGATCCAGGTCGCTGAGAAGTACCTGATGATCCTGAAAGCCACTGACAGCGTACTCTACCACCAAGGCATCGCAGTTGACAACGACGACACTTCTTCTGAGCCAACAGCAGCATTTTATGGAGAGAGTATTCGATCGCACCTGCCGTTTGTGCTATGCGTGTTCGAGTACTACACTCGCCAGCAGTGGTCCACACAGGCACTCGAACGCACAACGCTGATCAACGCAAAGCTGCGAGCCTGTAAAGACCGTCTCGCGTCTCTCAATACGTCAAAGAGCAGCGGATCAAGTGGTACACCCGTGGTGGATGTGAACGATGCGATGGACGAAGATGCGGAAGCGCGATTGCGCGAATCACTCGAGACCGAAGCGACGAACGCTGAGCTGGGGCTGCTACTCAACCGCTTTGAGTGCTGTATCGCAGAGCATACGAGCGAGGCGCTCTGGGACAAACTCGACATTTTCACGTATAACAGCAGCAGTGACAGTACTCAAGACCTCCAGGTCGTGAACTCTGTCGTGACGATAGAAACCCTCAGTTCGTGGCTGTTCTCGACCGAGTTGTGTCTTGTCCAGAAGCGAAAAGCGCGCGGGTTGTTGCGCAAAGTCACGACGGACACCGACGCACGCGACGTCGGTGGGAACATCGCAGAGGTGGTCTACGGCGCGAGTCTCGACAGCAACGAGATCAAGCAGATCTACTTGACGACCCGAGCGAGGCACTTTATCGACGAGCAGTGGCGCATCACGTGTCTCGTCGTGCTCTTCTTTGCGAGGCTCTTTCGGCGTGCGGCATTGCAGAAAGCGGCCAAGCAGCGGAAACTGGAGGCAGCAGCGCTCACGTGCAATGCGCTAGCACAGCAACAAGAGCACTACAGATTTGCCTTCACTATCAGGAGCCTACTACAACCTGTAGGCAATCCACCACAAACCAGGATCAACTGGGATTCGCTGCTTGAGCTGCTCAAGCGGGCAACAAACAGTGGGAAAACGATGAAGAAAGGACTGAAAAACTGCGTCCGACTGCTGCAATTGGAGCACCAGGAGCGTGGGGTTGCGAATGTGCTGCCGCGAATTACCGACGGACTGATCCTGGTACGTTAACGAGGCGTCGCTTTTGATATTAGAGGATATCCTCCCAACCTCACCCATGTGAACCTGTTTTTGATGCTGGCTATTTAGGCACGCCCGCTTCACCACGCACTCGGGGGGCTCTACGATCTGAACCACACGGTGCAAGACCTGGAGCTTCGCTTGGAACACGTGCGCGCGGAGTTCGAGCGCCAGCCACCGAAGCCTAGCGGACTGGAGCTCGTCTCGGCGGAGAACAACGCGATCAAGGTGATGTGACGTGAGGTGCATCCTATCTTTAGTCAACTTTTGCTCACATTATGGTGTTGTGGTGCTGTTGCTCCTGTTTGCTGATGTATGAATGAACAGATCAAGTGGACCCCGCTCCGAAATGACGCGGACTTGCTGTACGCAGCAGAGATTCAGCATTGGGAGGCCTCGTTTCGCAACAAGTCGAAGCGAGTTGGGGGAGCCAAAGTCCAGGATATTGGTGGTGATGATCCCCATCAAGCCATTGTCCAAGACCTCGGCAATTCCCGTAAACAGGAAGAAAGTGGCGGCGACCCGTACTGGGATCTCTTTGTGAGCGACTCTAAGCAGAACCACACGTTCTTCAACCTGCAAAGCGGCGAGACGTACTGCATTCGTGTGCGCAGCGGCTTCAGCAAGAGCAAGTGGGGGAAGGCGTCGCATCCGCTGTTTGTGAAGCTCAGGCAGCACGCAGGGAGTAAGAACAGAGAGATACCACTGACAGCTAGCTATACGGCGAACTGAACGACAGTGGCAGTGAGAAGTTGGTGCGCGCGCATTCTTCGAGGCGCAACTTGCTGGACCCCTTTCTGCCCTCCCATCTCAATTGAATCGAGCGAGTGACGAGCCAAAAGTAAACAATTGACAAGTTGAAGTTCAATGATATTAATGACGAAGTTGTCAATTTAATTTAAAGAAGCCACCAAAAACAAATCGCAAAAATGCGCTAGCAAATAAATAATGCGCTGCTCGCTGATGAGCATATCACGTCGGATTCGGATGCGAGGCAACACGAGTCGTCACTTTAGCAAGCAGGATCAAGCATGGATTGCATGAATATCCAATATGGGGGCAGTCTCTTGCATTCATGACTCGCATTCGGCGCAAGGTTTAAGGGCTAGTGCCTTCGCGGATCGCGTCGATCCTTCCACACAATGCGAGCCAAGCAGAAACTGAGCAAACGCACGCACGCGTTTTGCGGTTTGAAACATGATAAAGACAGTGTCTCTACACTGTGAAACCAGAGTTTGCTTTTGCTCATACAGCACTTGAAGTACAACAATAGTGTTGGTGGACACTGTGCTTAGCACCTTCGCAAGCATTCCCCCCATCACCTGTCAAAAGCATTCTGTTGATCTGAAGCATGCTTCTGATTGGTCTTTCGTTAAATTCCAGCCAATCGCATCGCGCCATCCACGTTGAAGTTGCAAGTGCTTGAGCCATCTTTTTTATTTTGATAACCCCCATCCACCTGTTGTTGATGCTTGAGCTTGAGAGCTCTTCCGCGATCTTTTTTCAGGAGTTTAACTGTGAGAATTTGGATTCTGCTGGTGCATTTGGCTCAAGCCCTTTCGTTTTCAACACACTCCCCATCCTTCTCTCATCTCTCATTCCTGTCGCCCGTACCAGCCTCTTCATTCGCAAAGTTTCCAGGTCGCGCTCAAGTCCCAGCAAGCAAGCAGCCCAGAAACCCAACAGCCAACAGCCAACAGCCAAACCATCATCCCAGTCACAATGAGCGCCTCTGTCGACAGCCATGGTACGAATTTAGCTGCTCGTGCGTGTCGAATTAATTACCTTGGATCCGGGTGCTAATTGTTCCTTTGCTGCGCTGTTTCTTTGTGAATATGTGTAGACACTTCGAACTCGAAGCCGAGCCAGAGCGAGTGCCTGGAGCTCTTCCGCGCGCTGAAGAACAAGGACGAGCTGTCGCACTCGTGCCGCGAGATCATGGAGATGCTGACGGCGAACGACAAGGGCGTGCTCGAGAACCACTCGCTCAACACGCGCGGGGGCAACCGCACACGCGGCGGCATCAGCCACGCCGCGCTCCAGCGCCGCTTCACGGGCAAGATGTCGGGCACGCACCTCAACACCAACTGAGCTGCCGCCGAGTGAAGTCCTTGCGCGTGCTGTCTTTCTGTGAGTGAAGTGTATGGAAAAAAGGGAAGCGGAGGACCGAGTGCCGTGTGCATCAAGCGAACGCGCGATCGTCCGTGCGTGCGGGTAACCAGAAGCCAAGAAGAAACAAAAAGAGTATCAAGACCACGGCGCGCAGTGTTCCCCCAAGTGTGTAAGTGAAAAGTCCGACAGATTGAAAGAAGGAGACGTATTGTAAGAGATAAGGATGGAGATTTAGTTGACATCGAAAGCGTAGTGAACGAGTGAGGGATGCGCGTTTTGACATCAGCTGAACGTATACAATAATATAGCAAACAACGAACCCTTCCTTTCCAGTTGAATCTCTTTTGTGAGCAATGTGATGATTCACAGAGAGAAGTGCATATGCTCTTTGGCAGAGAGGTGCTTTAGGATCGCGTTTTGGACCAGACGCTGGAGCGCAGAGGTCTTTTACGTTCCCTCGCGGTGAGG
Organism: Globisporangium viniferum; assembly: GCA_023333705.1. Taxonomy (NCBI): domain Eukaryota; phylum Oomycota; class Peronosporomycetes; order Pythiales; family Pythiaceae; genus Globisporangium; species Globisporangium viniferum. The sequence goes on along the minus strand of JAASFI010000681.1, from coordinate 5,846 downwards.
CATTTCGTAAACTCAACAGCCCGTTCGTTCATTCTCTCAATCCAGAAGACGAGATGTGAGCCTCACAGTAGCAGCTATAGCAGGCTGTGTGATATGTCTTGCTACCACCAGTGTGGCTAACAGAGCGCCAGTGCTTGACCGAGTCATGGGTCCCACCCATGACCATGAAATCGTGGAGCGCGCCATGGAAGACGCCAACGAAAGTCTCAATTCGTCCATTTTTTGCCATCCAGACAAACTGAGTACCTGATGAAAACCCAGATCGAGAACGCGCGCAGTGGTGTTGGCGCCAAGCGTACCAAGAGACTAGCTACACTGTATCCAGCGGTGCCGTTCGCGTCGGCCAAAGTAGAAGTCGCGCTGGCTGATCGAAAGCGTATTGTTAGTGTTCCAGTGGTTGCTGCTGCAGATTGTGGTGGTACTGCCACCAAAGGTTGCCGATCAGAGCTACCGAAACAATCAGCCAGGCAAACGAAAGAGGTACTATTTGCTGAGCTGGGGCTGAATCAGCTCGAGCGCCTACAACTCGTCCAGAAAGCCACCAAAGTGCTCTACATGACCGAATACGCCGTGCTGGCCGAGTACACGGAAGTGGTGACGCCCGTGGTCTACAGTACGCACACGCTGTCTCTATTGATATCCGCGATCATCAAACCAATTAAACATTTGGACGCGAGTTGCTACTAGGCATCTACATGACCATCATGTATCAGCTTCCGAACCGCGTGTACTACCCTCAACTCGCTGGGATGTCAGAATCTCAGCTTAACAGCAACATCTCGAACGTGCTGCTGTACGCGGGCTGGAACTGGTTTCGTTTCTGATCATGAGGCTCGTCATCAAGAAGAAACTGGGGGTCTTCACAACGCGTCAGCTCACGCTCGTGCTGAAGACTCAGTGGCGCATGGTGCAGTCCAAGTTCGGACTCTAGGTTGTGTACGTTGTCCAGACGTACCTCTACCACTCGGGTAGGTCGGTGAGAAGGGGAGGGTCGAATCGAGTTCTGGTACTGTGCTGTGGTTGACATGTCGAAGGACTGATATAATATGTTTGGTTCGCACGCGCTCTTGCAGGCGCCGATACCGCACAAGTTGTGTTGTCCTAAATTATGGTCATATATTCAGGACAGATTAATTTAAGGAAGCTCTTATTTAGGAGATCCAGGTGAGAGCATATCTCTTGCTCGAAAAAGCGCACTTCTGGCTCGAATGGACAGCATAAAATCGCCTTACTTTAACCAAGTGAAAAAGATGAGGCAGCAACCATTCTTGCTGGTGCCAATCATCATCCATCACACTTGGCCAAAAGAGCAACAATCGCCAAGAGCAACAGCAAAAATAATGGAGCTGCTCGTGCGCCGCGCCTCTGGGATTGGAGCCACCGGTGCCGCGCTCAAGCTGAACCAGGGCCCCGCTACCGCGTCGCTCCAGGTCGCGTTCTACCGCTCGAAGAAGAGCCGGAATAAGGACGAGGCGCGCAATGAAGCCTCTGGCAAGAGCTCGCGCGACGACAAGCCGCAAAAGCAGTCGCAACAGCGCCACCACCAGCAGCGCCAGCAGCCGAAGCCGTTCTTCCAGGAGCAGGAAGAGCAGCACGCGCCGGAGCCTCCGCGCGACCTGGAGAAGGAATGGAACTCCATGCGCGCGCGAACGCTGATCGTGCCGCCGCCGATCCTGCCAGCAGCCACGAAGCGCGAGATCCAGAACAAGATGCGCATGCGCCGACTGGGCTTGCTTCAAGACGACGAAGAGAACGAAGAGAGCGGGTATGACTACGAGGCGGCGCGTGTGCAGCGACAGCAGCCTGGAGACTCTGCGGGTTTCCCAAAGCAGCACCCGCTGCACTTGCGCAAGAACGACGATAGCAGAGACGCTTTCGAGGACAACCACAAGCAGCCAGGACGACGCGCTGTTCCCGAGCGACTCAAGCAGTTCACGAACATGCAGAGCGCGCCTGACGATGTGGTTGAGCGCGAGTTCCTGATCCCAGACGAGCCGGAGAACCCCAAGGCGCTCGACATCGCGGTGATCGGACGACCGAACGCCGGCAAGTCGTCGATCATGAACCGTTTGCTGAACGTGACGGTCTCGGCGGTCTCTGCAAAGTACAACACGACGCGAGATCGCGTGCTCGGCATCCTGACCGAGAAGGACAGCCAGATTACGTTCTATGACACACCTGGCATCATCAAACCAAAGTACGTCACTGGTTAGCGCGCAGATGAAACGGAACGAATGGACTGGTTTGTTGCTGACTGTGTTCTAACTCTAATCTGCCACTGACAGAGAGAGCCACCAGTATGTGCGATCGCTCGTGACGACTGCTGCGGAAACGGTGGAGAGCGTCGACATGTCGATGCTCATTGTGGACGCGGTCAAGCGCCTCGACGAACCAGCGATGGACGCGCTCGAGAAGATCATCACCACGTCAGCGCAAGTGTCGTCTCCGATCATGCTGGTGATGAACAAGTACGACTTGGTGGGCGAGCGCGAAGAGAAGAACCTAGAGCTCAAGATCAAGGACTTGTCGCAGATGATCGAAGAGATCTACAAGAACCACTACGACCGCGACGAGTCGTCGATCGAGCTCAACCCGCTCGCGTACATCAACGAACAGACCTTCAAGGTGTCTGCCGCGAAGGGAACCGGCATGCACCGCCTCAAGAAGACGCTGCTGTCGTACGCAGTTGACCGACCTTGGTGAGGACTCTATCTATCTGAGGTGTGCATGTCGATGTATGTGAGAGTCGCTAACAATCAGTTCATTGTTGTGTGTTTACAGGAGCTACCACTCGTCGATGAAGTCGGACCAGTCGGATCTGGACCTCGTCACGGAGATCATCCGTGAGAAGCTCTTCCGCCGCTTCAACAAGGAGCTCCCGTACTCGTTTGAGCAAGAGAATGTGTACGTTTTTGAGGTTTATTGCAACTGGTTTTCATGAGTTTGGGCCATGTTCTGACGTGATTCGACCTGTTCGTTTGTTCTCTTTTGTATACTTCAGCGGCTGGACCAAGTTCAAGGACAACAGCATCCGAATCGACCAAGACATCTTTGTACGTTGCTGAAAAGGTTCTGAATCATTGAACTGGTGCTGTTGATCTGACCCAACAACTCATGTGTGGTCTGTAAATGACTTTCTCTCTCTCTCTCTAGGTCCCTGCGGCGCGCATTCGTAAGATGGTAGTGGGCCAAAATGGCGACTCAATCCGCTCCGTCGGAATCGCGGCTCGCGAGGAGATCGAAGCTCTGCTGAAGCGTCCGGTGCATCTGTATTTGAACGTCCGCGTCCGCTAATGATTCGCAAAGCATCGCTGATGATGATGATGATTGCTTGCATGCATGCAAGAGAGCAGGACACCCCAGAGCATCATTCCGTCAGCGAGCTACAATCGTTGGCAACTTCCCATAGATAAATAAATGCACACACACATTTCAGAAACCCAACTCTCAAGGACAACTGTGGCGCTCCTCCACAGCTCCATACATTTATGAGATGGATCTCTTGATCTTGCGTCGTTTCTCCAAAACCAACAACAAAAGATATTTTTTTCTCAAAAAAAGTATCTTGTTTCTGGGTGATTGGGTGTTCCAGAACTCGCAAGCAAAAGCAAACGAAAAGGTCACTTTCCATTTTTCCAGGTCGGACCAAGAGGAGCCTCAAGAGCAAGCGGCATCAAGAAGAGAGAGTAGACGAGAGATGGAGCAGCTGCACCACGGCAACGCGCTGTTCGTGGACGAGGCGTACGCAGAAGCCGTCGACGCGTACGCGCGCGCGCTGCAGACGCTCTCGCAACAGGACGCCAGCAGCAGTGTGAGTGCAGCTGACGTCCACGCGAAGCGAGCAGCCGCGTATCTAAAGCTGAACAAGCTCAACGATGCGATCGCTGATGCGGAAAAGGCGATCCAGATTGATGGCACACTGGAGATGGCGCATTTGCGCAAAGGGTGCGTGTGATGATACGACAGTGTTTTGTATTGATGTTGAGCGTGATGCTGATTGCCATATTTGTGGATGTGTTGTTGTTGTACAGGATTGCGCACTTTGAGTTGGAGCAGTACAGCGACGCGAGGAAAGCATTTGTACAGGGAAAGAGCGTTGTGAAGAAAGGCAATGACGCGCTGGACAAGCGCTTCCAGACGTGGGTCCGCAAGTGCGACGCGGAAATGGACAGTACGTGTTGTTTATGTGTATTGACACAGACGCAGTCGATGGGTATTTTACTGAATGATGTCTGCTCATTTTCGTGCAGGTGACGACGAAGAGCTATCGCTCGACAACAACAACTCACCGCCAGTGCCGGTTGCGTCGCAAAGCGTCGTGGCGCCATTGTCACCGCAGCCTGTGGCTATTCGCCACGAGTGGTACCAGTCGGACACCCACGTGTCGGTCTCGATCCTTCAGAAGAAACTGGCGCAAGACGATGTGATCGTGACGATTGAGCCGAAGAAGGTATGGAAGAATGACAACACTAACGTGACTGTTTGGCAGGCAGCACTTGCATGCTGGGTCTAATCGTGTTGCATTTCACATGCTTTGCGACAGCTTCACGTACAAGTCAAGGTAAATGGTGAGCTGGTGGATGCGTACAGCAAGCGCCTCTTTGACGACGTGGTGATGGACGAGTCTTCCTGGAAAGTGCTGAGTACGAAAGTGGAGATCAAGCTCAAGAAGAAAGCAGTCGGTGTTCACTGGGACCAGCTGGAAGAAGCGGTTTTCCAAAGCGGCTCAAAGATTGTAACGGGACCTGCAGCTGTCTTTGAAGAGAAGCAGGATACGCTCGCTCGCCCGTACGCCAGCAAGCGCGACTGGAACCGCATCGAGAAATCGATCGGCGAGGAGATTGAGCTGGAGAAGCCAGAGGGCGAAGAAGCGATGCAGCGGCTCTTCCGCGATATTTATGCCAAGGCCGACGAGAACACGCGTCGTGCAATGAACAAGTCGTTTGTAAGTGTTGTTTTGCGTGGGCTTCGTGGTGACTGAGCTCAGTGCGAGCGGTCGCAGCGAAACTGACTGATTTTGTGCTCGTTTGTGTGAACTTGCAGCAAACGTCGGGTGGCACTGTGCTCTCGACGAACTGGAGTGAAGTGAAGGCGAAGGACTACGAGAAGGAGCGCGTCGCCCCCGAGGGCATGGAGTGGAAGAGGGAGTGAATCGATGTCGCTATGTGATCCTCCAGATTGATTATTGGCCAAAACGGAAACAGCGTCAAAATCGGAGACTGGGTTTCCCGATTTTGACGCTGTTTGTTTTTACCCTTAATAAATCATAACAGCGCATTTTTTATATTTAATAATTGCTGCAAAAGTCAGTTCCCTGTTTCAGAATACCTGTATAAATGTATACTACACGTTTGGAAGGTTGTGCGGGTTGGGGGGTGGCGGGTTGGGTTGGGTTGGTGGGGGTCGATTTTGAACATTTGCATTTTTGAACGCAATTTCTGTTGCTCTTTGACCAGCAAGCAAGCAGGCAGGCAACGTACATGGCGTCCCGCGGCGTCTCCACGCCGCAGAGCAAGCGCCGCCGGGACTCGTCACCGAACGGAAGCGCAAGCGGAAGCGAGAGCGACAGTGACAGTGGCGGCGACGGTGGCAGCAGCAGCGCGACGCCGTCGCCGCCCGCGACGGTCAAGAAGCAGCGCTTCAAAGTCTCTCGCAAGTCGTCCACGCCGCAGCGCAACACGTCCAAACGCCCCAAGGCGTCCACAAGCAGCACGCCACCATCGTCGGCACGAAAGCACAGGTACCGCCCGGGTGCACTAGCGCTGCGCGAGATCCGCCATCTGCAGCGCACGACCGACTTGTTACTGCGCAAGCTGCCGTTTGCGCGCCTCGTGCGTGAGCTGCAG
>JAASFI010000680.1:0-20000 GCA_023333705.1 Globisporangium viniferum | reverse complement strand
TTGGTGTTTGTGTGCCCTATATTCAATGAGTTTTCTATCTATCTTGAGCCAATCCAAAACAAGTTGTTGATTTTTGAGCAAATTGTGATTGTGAGGATGCGAGTTGCCAGTTGAAGTTGGCCAGTCAGCGCGCGCGAACCGGTGGTTCGTGGCGTGGCTGGAACTCGCTTCGTCGTCGCAAATCGCTTTTCGACAGAAACACTTTTCCTGTCGAAAAGTGATTTGCGACGACGAACGTTCAGTTCAACCAGGAGACCATCATTCTGTGCGTCTGTCGACGACCGCCAACAGAAAAGAGAAGGGAGGTTGCGCGAATGTCGCTTCAACGCGACCTCTCTTTTCTCAACTTGCACTTTGGCTATAAAAAGCCCACATTCGCAATAGCAGCAAGCAGACAGCATTTAAGCAGGAAGGAAAGCCACACGTGTTGAATGGATGAGTGGTGACGCGGCGCATGGTGACAGCAAGGTACGCGACCCCCACGACGTGAAAATGCAGACCAGCAGCTCTCCAACCGCGCAGAAAGCGCTGCAAATGGACCCACACAGCGCGAGATCTGGGTCCGCGAAGATCGCTGTGGATACGGCTCATGTGAGCAGCAGCAACACAAGTATGGCGACCGAACGAGATACGACAGTAGCAATCGTCAGCGGAGGGGGAGATGAGGAGAGCAAGGCGAACGCAGTGACTATTGATGTGGCTCTGTCGCCCGCCGCTGGTGCATTTGAGAACCCTCGCAAGACCCGGTCGATGGGACTGCACATCGACACGGGCGACATTCGACTCAGCCCGCATCCTGGGCGGCAACGCGAGAAGCACAGCGGAACACACAGCAGCTATTCTGCGGGTGTCGGCGCGCCGTCGGTTTGGATCTCGCCCGAGTGGACGACGTACCCGATCATCGAGAACTTTTATGGACAGCCGCGCCGCACGCGCGTCAATTCTTTCTACGAAGTGATGTGCTCACCGACGAACCCAATGCAGACAACGACGCTGGCGGAGAATTGCTGCGCATACGACGTGGAAGACGACGTGATGATTGACGAAGACGAGCAGGGCGACCGGCGTCACACGGGCAGCGGTGGTGCGGCAGCTCGAACGGGGACGACAGGCCGGCGCAAATTCGGATCGTTTTCCTATTCGTGTTCAACCGAGACCAGCGAAGATATCGATATCTTACCCAGTCCATTCGGTGCCGGCAGTCGGAATGGACTCAGCGGTGATGCTGTGCACAAAAAGAGACGAGGACAATCTGCGGAAGACGCGAAAGGAAAGAGTGCACCACCTCCAGGCTCTGGCTCGGGCTTTGCAGCTTGGAACCGAATTCGACGAACGGTCGGTGACGGACACGAGCTTGTTCCCGTGCCAAATCCAGGTCCAAATAGTAACGCGTTGCATCTGAAGGGGCAACACGCGACGAATGGTATGAACGCAAGCAGGTTCGGCAACCCGCAGGCAGGAAGTGCCGAGCATAGTCCAGTGGAATCGATCAACTACCCGGAGAGCCCAGCAGCGACCCCACCGACCACAAGCAGACTGCGATCGAAGTTGAAGGAGTCACTGTCTCAAATCGATCGACGCATCCAGAGTGAGCGAGATCTGGCCCAAAAAGCACAATCCAAGGTGAAAAAAGTGACCAAGCAGCCGACGAATGTGATGTGGAATCTGTTCTGCGGAGCGAAAACATACCAAATCTCGCAGACAGATGGACTCGCGTTCCTGCACGAGCAGCTTTCCGTGGCAGTGCACAACCGCGCGCTGAATCAGCTCCAGCGCCATCGACGACACATGAATGGAATTCTCCAAATCGTGACGTCTCACAATCCAGACTTGGAGCTCACGGAGAAGCAGCTCGACTCGTTCGAATCCGCAGATGACATGCTCGGCAACGACATCAAGTACAGTTTGCTGAGAAAGCAGGTGGAGTACATGGAGTCGAACATGGCAAAGCGAAAAGAAGCCGCGGTGAACGCCAAGCGGAGAAACGGTCCCGACTGCTTTGAGATTCCGCGTGCGAAGAAAGCAATGCTGTCGAAGCTTTTGGAAGCGGTGAGCTGGTATCGTCTCGTCCAGACCAACTCGCGTGAGGAATCCGCGTCGTCCTCGGTGGTCGCTCCAACTTCCCAAGATAGTGAAATTCTTGAGCATTCGTCTTCAGCTGCATCGATTGCGAGCACCTCGCGCTCACTTCAGGAGATTCAAGTGGAAAACATCCTGAACGTGCTAGCTGGCGAGGAGTTTTATTCCGACTACAACGAGCTGATGTGCAAGCCCGATTGGTGGGAGATCGCCCAAGCGCATTTCGAGAACCTGGTTTTCTCGAAGTCAGACTCCCGCATTTGTCAGTGGATGAACCGCATGTCTAACGATGTCGCGACAGTTAGCCAGGAAGCGTTGGAAGACTTGGGAAGCGGATCGAATACATCAGCACCGTTGAAGCACGGACGAGGGTTGAGTGAACGACGCCAATCTTTCTCAGAAGGAGTGCGATCCCAATCGGCGAAGCTGTTGCAGCAGCAAGCGCCAAACTGGGCAAGCAACCCGCAGCCAGAGCAGATCCTCGACTTTCTGGACCGCGTGACACGTCGGATTCGCCGCGAATTCGACGTGCCGAATGAAGTCAGCAAGAGTTTGAACTTTTTTGTTCAGCGCGCAGTATTCCCGCGTGTAGCAGTGCTGTGTTTCAACCAGAAAGCAGTTCGTGATTGCCAGCGGAAGGATAAGTTGTGGCGGAAGAAGTGCATCGAGTTGAGTGGCATCGATATGGAGAATCTGAATGTGTCAAGCGAGATTGCGAAGAAGATTCGATCCCAGCTACCGTGCCGTCGAACCCACTCTGCCCACGGCAAGCGAGTGTATCTCATTCGCGCGATTGAGGCGTTCAACGGCATGTCCAACATCGTTCCGTGCGATTTGCTGGAGGAGCTGATGCACGGTGTGGTGATTTTGCATCACGAGGCTGCGCTTGTGCTCGGAACAACGCAGTTTTCGGTCGAGACGTTCTTCCCACTGCTCGCGTATGTGCTGCTTCACTGCCAGCTTCCCCGAATTCACGCCCAGCTGCATCTGCTGGAGAACTACGCGATCACCAACTCGAATGTGAACGGCGAAGAGTCTTACTACGTGTACTGTGTCCACGCGGCAGTCGAGTACGTGTGCAACTCGGCAGGTTTGACATCTTTCCCGACAAAAGAGCAAGAGTCCAAGCCCATGGCTACAAGAGACAGTATGACGCCGTTGAACGGCGCTGATTCAACGACGAATTGTGTCGTCCACCCTATCGCCACTCCAATTGACCAAGCTGCGTCCGTCCCAGTCGTGTGACGTTCTCCCGTTTATTTATGCTCACCAAGAAAATCCTGAACTCCAGGGGTATGTGTATGTCGCTTGCACTTCGCAATCTTCCAAGCCAACCAAGAACAAAGAAAAATAGATTTCGCACTCACTACTGACTGCCTCCCCTACCAGAGAGAGAGATGAAACAACACAGCTATAAAGACCAAATGATACTCGAACGATAAACTACCCTCGCTTGCAGATGAGCTCTAAGCCCTCAGATACAACGTGGACTGAAGAATAACTTTGTGGGCTTGTATTTGCTAGGGTTTTACTGACTGCTCTTCTCATTGTCTTCAGCACTCCTAGTCCTCATTCGCATCCACCTAGTGAGGCTTTGGTACGTGGCCATCGACGTAAAAGTTGCGCGTTGCCTTGGGCAGAGTCACGGTCGTTCCTTCAAAATTCTCATCCACGATCACTTGGCAGCCCAGGCGCGACCTGATCGATGGCAGCAACACAAAAGAGAGCAAAGCACCAGAGGTTAGCCTGTCAGTCGGCGACAAACGCTATCAGGGCTCCACTGCCAGGAAAACGTACGTATCGGTCAATCCAAACGCCATGTCGAGCATGTCTTCCTCGTCTTCGCACGCGAGCTCCAGCTTCTCAAACACGTCGTCTTCCAGCACCACGTGACACGTCGAGCACGCCATGGACGACTCGCAGGCGCCTATTACACACACACACACACACACACACGAATCAGCTCTGTGCTTTAGACACAACGACAATTGGCAGTTCGTTGCGTAAACGTTGCAGTCTTTACCTTCCAAATCAATGTCGTTGGCATGCGCGACTTGGAGCAGCGACATGCCGGTCTTCGCCTCCACTTGCTGGATCGAGCCGTCGCGCTTCTTGAAGTTAATGTGTACACTGCACATCATATAACAAAGAGCTGTTAGCACACATACACAGCATATAACCAATAAAGGTGCATCGCAAGCGCTCTTCTTACGTTGGGTTGGAGGCAAATTCCGATAGGTCTCCATGCGCAACTGCAACGAAAGAGAGAGAGAGACAAGTCAATGAAGAGCTACACAGCGAATAACACAAAAGAGTGAGCGCACACATGCGCAATATTCACAGAGGCGCATGTACCAAACGACGTCGCGTGCAGGAAGCGAGCGCTCCGTCGCGCCGCCACGCCCAGGAAGCGCTTGCCGATCGTCGCCGCCAACATCTCTCTTGCTTTGCTTTGTTGGTGATCTCGTGTGGGTCCGAGTTCCACACGATTTTCTGTGTGGACGCGCAATCACTCTCCAGTTCTCAGCCAATCAAATGCAGGTTCGGTAGTAATCACATTATTTTGACGAATCATCAGTAAATATTGATTGCTTTCATATTTCTATTGGTTGGAATTGTGACATTAAATATGATGAATCTGAGTCTGAGTCTGACAAAGACCAGAATCAGGTACCAGAGTCCGCAGCCTGTCCACTGTTCAACCATTATTTCGGAGCCACGTCGGTACCTCCAGGAATGCCTGAAGGGCTGAAATGGAATGGAATGCATGGTCTCAACGTAAAGATAAACCACACACGTTGTCATCTCGACATTCAGGGAGTCGACGACTGGGCAGTACAAGCGCACAGGAGTCCTTGAGAAGGCTGTCAGTGTGTGCGCGTGAGCTTGAATATGTATGGTACTTTTTGGTGACGTTGATTGCGTCCGCGTCCACAGTCTGCTGCTTTGAGTGATAAACCTCAAGGGTATCGGGCCGAGCACGGTCCGTCCACATGAACACAGCGCCTTCGGCCGCGCGATAGCAGCACCTCCAAGTAAAAAAGATCAGTGCGCAGTGAAACAGAGTGCAGAGATTGTTGATATTGAGAAAGACGTACGCAGCAGAGAATGCGGTGTGATTGAGCTGACATTCGTGTCAGAGATCTTGAACTTTACTAGTACGGCGTTAGAAAATGACGACGACGGTGGACAAGCACGGAGAAGGCCCACTCCAGTGCCCTCCACGAAATAGATTCATGGTCTCTCTTTTCGAGTGTTCATCGTCTGTGAAAATGATGCGCCGGCTTCTACTAACGTTAGTTGAGGGAAATCGCTGCAGTATTGATAGCATACGCATCGACTTTGATGGCACTCGCGAGCGTTTGGAGGTGTCTCGCTTTACACTATCGGCAACACTCCCACCTGAATGGTGCACCGACCCAGAGTGCTGGAAATTCCGAGCTACAGATTGCGTCGAGAAGACCCTGCCCTTACCTTCTTTCGCACGGGCTGACAACTCATGTACTCAGCTGGTTTTGTCGCCACAGTGCGTGAGTGGTGCATACTTTTCCGCATACATACCCCTCATACTACAATATATACAAGAAACAGCTTTGCAGTACCTTAGAATAACTGCTTCCAAGCTCTCCATAGTGTTACCTGTATTCCACAAGCACGAGGGAGCTGAGTGTGGTTGACGGACCTGACGGTCGCTCGTAACAGGAGTCCCCTGTTGAGAGTGTGCATTCTGCTACACAGTATGTGATATCTTTACCAGTCGAGAGTGTGTGATCTTTCTTGCACTCCTTTGTGCATGGTGGCACATTGTAGCTCCATTCAAAACGTCCAGCGAACCTTCTTTGTGGGTCTGAGCCGTTTAACAGATTTGCGCTGGTCGACATTCGTGTGACGAACACTCACCAGCGAAACGATTCGGAGTAAACAATTGATTACGCCCTCCATCTGTGTAAGTAGTACTGTGATCTCTCTTTTCAAGAAGACGTACCTCACCTTGTATTCGAGGGTCGAAGAAATATATTTTCACCTGCTGTTTAACACTGACACACTGATTAATGGGACAAGTTGGCTGACCACGAACGCACGAATAGAGGAGATGCTTGTGAGTGCTGGTCCAAACAGTAGGTCAAAAGTATCTGTATTTTCTGTCTTCTACAACTCGCCCAGCAAGCTGGGAACGCGGGTCTAAAGCTAAAGCTACGACTCCAAGCAAATCAATTGACCAATCGCAGAGAAAATTCGCAGGAAGTTCGCTCTGGAGCACAAGCTCCAAGTTGCCCAAAGCCTGTGGACATCATGTCGTCTTATTTTATTTCATACACCACCAACGAAGTATCTTTCATTCACTTAGCGTAGTTTTCATCCCTAGACATATTTACTCCTGCCGATTTACAGCAGCTCCCATTCTGGAACTACCACTCCATACCGGTTCTTGCACTCCCACGCGCCAATCGTTCCTCAGCCGTCTGCATTTGCCTTCTCTCTCCAAGCCCCAAGGCCACGACGAGCGCTCAGAAGCGGATTGTTGGAGCGTTCCCCAACTGGAGCCACCATAGCGGCAGCATGTGATCTCCTCAAAGCTGAAGCGGCGTCACAGTCCTCGACGCGCTTGTACGTATGTTTACTGCATGCAAGTGTGCATGGTTTTGATACGAGTGAATGTGTATTGTGTATGCTGTGGGAAATAGTGGAGAATGAGGAATTCAATTGTGCCGACATCGTCTGATCATGTTGAACATTATGACGTCAAAGTTACACGCAAACCTGAGGGCCACTTTCTATTTAGTATGCATTCATATGTGTGCATGAAGCTAAGCTACAGCGCATATGCTGTGTGTGTGAAGACTGCGTACATGTATATGGACGTTGCGTGTGTCTTGTCTGCTGTGAGCATGTGTGTGTACTTAGTATGCGCTCTCACGAACCGAAAGGATGAGGAGGCTCTTTCGATGTAGTGCCCGTCACAGAACTGCAGCGCGATTTCTTTAGATGTAGCGCCACGAACGAAGTCTTCGTATCTCAAGCAAGCAGCGACTAGCCTTGAAATCAATAGTAATACAAGAACGACACTTTACTTGTGTACTCTTAATTTTGTGTTGCATCCCATCCTAACAACGTGAAGAAGCAATCATTCAAGGCGAATTGCTGGAGCAATATGCGAGCTATGAGTAGATATATAAGCTTGCCGACATCATCTGCGCTTTGCTGAGTATGGCTACATCATGGATGGATTTCCATCCACAATGTCCACCAGATGAAGATTGTGTTTTCATGAGGGAGTGTTAGTAGAGGACGAAATGATTTTTTTCTGGTAGAATGGCTACATCCATATATTTGCAGTCGAGACCTGTCGTGTTTCATCTTTTTACGTGCATATTGCCAATGCGAGAGTGTATTGATACTGTATTGAGGTGGCTCGAATGGCGCACCTCTGCAGCATTTTTCCTGGCAAATTAATATAAAAACTGTCGTAATCATTCTTTTCTCCACCCTCGCTGTGTGTGCGACAACAAGGAAGAACACTCGTCAGTGAGTCCACTAGTGCGCTTGGCAACATGCCCGCTTCCAATTGTTGAAACTCTGCTGCTCGAGTGCGGTCCTAGTAATTCTCAAGCTATCTCCAGGTGCAATCTCTGCGTGCACTATCGTCCTTGCTCGCTACTATACCCTCTCCAGTGAATCAGCATCATCCTTGTACCAACTCGATGAATTTCTTGGGCCTCGAACAGACACGTGATGTACTTTTGCGCCTTTCAACACAAGACTAACTGGAATCACATGGACGAGAGATTTATTTCGTTGGTTGTATATAATGCATATTCGGTCCTTATGAGCGCGAAGTATGGGCGCACAGGAGCGCCTGCATTTGGTTGTCGCTTTGAACCAGTTGTTTCGGGTGCATTTAGCCTCCATGCCGACAAGAAGACCCACTGCACTGCGCGAATTCCGACGTGATGGTTTCAAAATGACGACGACCGCACAGCTCTTTGCGCCTGGATCTATGCCTTGTTACTTTACGCTGTGCGCTTCACCGAACAGAGGTCGACAGAAAGAGAATCGCCAAAGGCGGCGTCAGCGGCTGGGAAAAACAAAATCTCGAGCATCATGCTGATTGAGCAAAGCAGGAATTAGAAACAGCAAAGAAGTAAATCACTGACGCAAGTACTCACGAGTGCTCGCAACAAGGTGTCTTGCGTATCGGCACCCCCATCTTCTCTGCCGCTCACTGTCGCCATCGCTCCCGTCTCCAACATACGCCGTAGCGGGTGATAAGCGACCGCACTCGCCGCGGTCTCGAAGGCAGTCTGTGCTGGCTTTGGTCCTGCTGAGCGGCAGAGTGCATCACGAAGCCCCAGCTCCCCACGTGAGCTAACGCCTCTGCTAGCACTCAGTTCGCGTACACCCCAGAGCGCTGCGCAAACCACGGGACCGCCAGCGTCGCAGCTGTCTCTCTCTCACATGTAAGCTCTGTTCCATAAGAAGAGCGTGGAGAGACATGCATTACCGAACCGGATCGCTGTCCCCAGCCGATGAGACTGCTCGTTTTCGCTTCAGGAATTCGAAATTAAGCGAGTCGGCTCGGTAAATTTATCAGTTTGAAATATTGAGGTCCAGAGTATGTAAAAGTCGACTTTGGGTGGGCGGTTCCAAACGGAACGTCCAGTGAATACTCTTTGCGGTCAGAGCACAGCACTAGCAGCAATGTGGGTATGTAGCCCGTGCGACAACAATCGCGGGGTGATGATGACAGAAGACAGGTGAGCTTTGCACCGTTCGCATAGAATCTGACACCGAAAGTGCCGCCTTTGGATAGGTCGCCAGTAGAGTTCTATACATTTGACGGCCTGCACCAGTAGTTACAGTATTAGCTACCGGTAGATGCGGGAGTGTATCCGCCCAATGCATGTCCCAATCAGACTCATACTGCCAGTCAATTTGGTCGCGTCAAATGTTCTCGAGGAGTTCCTGCTGGAGCAACAGTTGCAGGATTATGAACTGTGAATTTTTCAAACACCAAGCGAATATATATCATATATTTCACGCCGCAAAACGTATTTTCCATTTTACTCTGTGTATGCATTCCTTCAACACAAGTGAGCTGAGCCCAAAACGCTGGAGCTGTCCATTCATTTCCGTTTCGGCGCTCTCGAGAGCACGTTGCCCGCTTGTCGCTGCTTTGCTGCTGTTCCACCATTTAAGATGAGGACGTCTCGCGTGCAGAGATGCCCGACCGGTGCCTGCTTGAAGCTCACTCGGCTTTGCGAACTAGCTCCGCGGTTGGCGTCGTATACAACGCAAGCGGACAAGTGCATACGCACGTGATGGTTGGTATGTGCATGAGTGGCTGGATTTGTGAGTATGTTATGCGTATCAATGCTGTGTGCGAGTGAGTGCATTTGGGTGCCATGCTGAGAAAAAGAGTGGAGAATGAGGAGTTCAATTGTGCCGACATCGTCTGATCATGTTGAACATTATGACGTCAAAGTTACACACAAACCTGAGGACCACTTTCTATGTATTCACTATGTATCGATGTGTGGGTGCGTGGTGCATGAAGCTAAGCTACAGCGTCTGTACTATGTAGATGAAAGCCTGCATACATGCCTATGAACGTTGCGTGTGTCTTGTCTGTTGGGAGGATGTGTGTGTTCTTACGAACCGACAGATGATAAAGTTCAGTGAGTATTTCGATGCTGTGTCCGACAAAGAAGCGCAACGAGATCTCATTTTGGATAAAGCATCACGATCGGTCGGAGTCTTCGCGCCACAAGCAAGCAGCGAGTAGCTATTAGTGAGTCAATCATAGCGATACAAAATCAACACTTTGCCTATGTACTGTTGATTTTGCGTTGTATCAGTGCTACAGTGATAGGAAGAATCATTCATTCGAGCGAGTGCCGCATCAATATGCGAATATTGAGTAGGAGATGAAGACTTATAGGCCGCATGTCGCCATTGTCTATGCGTTGCTGAGGGATGGTTACTGTACATCATGGCTGGATGCCACACGCAAATGTGTCCACCAGATTAACAATAATATATGTCCTCCTTCCTGGTGAGGTGTTCGTAGAGGATACAATGGTTTTTACTGGTAGAATGGCTACATCTATATATTTGCAGTCGAGACCTACCGAGTTTCCCATCTTTATACATGGAAGGTGCTGAGTCGAGTGCGTATAGAATAAAGGATTTGCAGTTCGAATGACGCGCCTCTGCGGTATTCTTCGTGATCAATTGTCGTGATCTAGTTTGTCTCCGCCCTCAGTGTGTACGAGATAAAACATGCGTCAGTGAGCCACTTGTGGTGCACTTGGCGGTATCTCCGCCCCATTTTTTGAAACACTGCTGCTCACGTGTGATCCAAGGAGTTCACGAGCTGTCTTCAGATGCAAGCTCTACTTGTATATAAACCTCACCTAGGAAACGAGCACTACCCTTTTCCCAACTCGAAAAGGAAAACAATTCTTGGGCCTCGAACAGACAAATGTGGATGCACCGTCGCAATCACATGCGCGAAGATCTATTTCATTAGTTGTACTGTATAAATTACGCATTCGGTCCTAACGAGCGCGAAGAATGAGCGCACAGGAGCACTCGCGTTCGGTTGTCGCGTTGAACCAGTTGTTTCGAGTTCATGTAGCATCCATGCCGACAAGAAAAGACCCACTGCGCGAACTCCGACATGATGGTTTGCGAAGTGAGATCGACTCCCCTGCTCCTTGCGCCTGGCTCAGCTTCGCGACTGGCTTCACGCTTGGTTGGGTTACTGCAGTTGGTTGGCTGACTTGGTTACGTATTGCCATTCACGTTGTGTGCTACACAAAACAGAGACACAGAGACCCAACAGTGGCGGCGTCAGCGACGTTGAGAAACAAAACCAGGAACATCATGTTAGATGAGCAAACACACAGCAAATAGCAATACATCATCTACGCAAGTACCCACGGAACTTTGCAGACGCGCCGCCGCTGACATTTCGTCTTGTGTTTCCGCACCCTCCTTCTCTCAGCCATCTTGCTGTCTCTGTCGCCATTACCCCCGTCTTCAGCTTCAATCCACACCGTCGCGAGCGACCTAGACGACGCGCCAACTCGAACGCAGTCTGCGCTAGCGCTGGTCCTGTTGAGCGGGGGACTGCCACAAAGTCCCAGCTCCCCACGCGAGCTAATGCATCTGACACTCGCAAGTCGGTTCATTCAGAGCCGCCTATGTTCACGTCGCCCTCCAGCGCGCTGCTCACACCGTCGGATCACCAGTGCCGCCGCTTTTTGATGATCTGGTGCGTATTTGCACGGGATCAGCGATCGCGCTCACGTGGACGACGCACCGATCCATTGCCACGGACTACCACCACACGTGAGTCGCTAGAACCTGGTACGTTCAGCTGATACGAAGCTCACATAGATCTCCATAATGCTGCTTCGGTCTTCGAATCCCCGGCTCCACAGGACGACGTGCTTTCTGGACATTCTTGGACTCTCCAGTCAGTTACTATACTCCTGTGTTGTTCATTATTGATGTGGCTGGGGTTCGGATTTAAGCGAGTCTACACAGTCCGTTTCCGGATTTCTTTCTTGACCGATTAGTCGCACACAAGCAAACCAACCAACACTCGCGCCTTTGCCAGTCGTGATCCAGACGGAACGGAACGGACGACGAACCTTCTTTGCGGTGTTGGCATCGCGCGCGTACAGTGGACTGTTAAGTGCAATGTAATCGCGGGGCGATTATGACAGTGGACAGCGTGTAACAACCTGTCGACCCTCACGATCGTTTTGCTGAATATTATGTACAAGGACTGTGATTGGCAGCCCTGTGTAAGGGTGCTTCTTTACGAGGGAGGACTGGCAGGATACCAAAGCGCTTCCATCAAAAACACTCCAACAAACCTGCGATCTTCTTTACTATGTGACTCCAGCAGCTCAAGTCCAAGCTGGCAGGCCAGCCAGTCATTCAATCATTCGCAACGAACATTCGCACGCAATTCACGTGCGTATTTTTCCTCCGAAGCGTATATTTCATTTTACAATGTAATTTTCACCCGTTTATTTCCACCGAATATTCCGACAACACCCTCGCGAATGGCGCTCCCCATTCCATTCCAGTATTTGCGGCCACGAGCGCAAATCAGTCCCTCGACGCCACGCTTGCTGTCTCCTCACAAGGCTCATGGCGAGGTCGCACCCGTCAGGGTGACTGCTGGATGAACCGTTCGTCACCTGCCTTGCCCCGGAAGCCCTCGATGGAAGTGGAATCAACTGCAAGACGATGGCACACACAAGTCCTTAAGGTACGTTTGTACATGTGTATGGGTACTTGCATATGTGGGAATGATGAGCGTATGAGTGCACGTGATTGCCGCGGAAATAGTGGAGAATGATGAGTTCAATTGTGCCGACATCGTCTGATCATGTTGAACATTATGACGTCAAAGTTACACGCAAACCTGAGGGCCACTTCCAACCAGATACATTTGTGCATGAGTGGGTATCTGTGTGTGTGCACGAAAGCGTGTGACTTCAAGTTTGGTGGGGAAAACTTCTCTTCATAAATTAGACGTTTAGGGCATCGCCCTCCGCGCTGTTCGTTGTCATGGGACATCATGCAGATCGTGTCGATTCGTGTCCGTGCTCGCGTTTCCATCCACCTTATGGAATGTTTACGAATAGAAGAATCCTTCTCGGACACAAAGCACCGACTGGTTGGGTGGTTATTGCATTTGCCATTGAGCCAAGCACTCATGGATGGCGCGGGGCGTGTGTAGGTTGCATCTGAATTCACAAACGCACTATGGCGACGATCGAGTACAGCGGTAGTTTTGTGAATAAAAATGAAGATTCAATCATGATGACATGGAACTGTCTAATTACTATGACGGTGATTACACCAAGCCACTCTGATGTCCACCATAACGATCCATCCCCCGCTGTGTGAGTGTTCGCGGTTGATGCGCTTGATTCTGTTCTTGAAGTTGAGTAGATGTAAACTAGCGAATGATGCATAAAGTTTGTGACTTTGCACCCCAAACTGCCCAGTGAACAACAGCAGTAACAACATGTTGGAAAATGAGTAGCACCTGAATGAAAAGCAACAGCAGAGTGAATAACATACGTGTGGTTCGTAGCATGAGGTACCGTGAAGGCGCACAAATGAATGAAAGGTTCCCGGTGTACTTTGTTCATACACCCCGCGTGCGCTGCGAAAACTATCTCCCCAGGTATCTGATGCTGGTGGGAGTTCAATGGACCCAATTGCGTTGTACGTTACTAGACGAATCACATCTCCTTCGCAGGTCTTGCTTCAAGTGCAGTCGAGTGCAGTTTATTTTCCACAGAGCTGACATGAAGTTTCACTCTCGAACAGACATTTGATGCGCATCAACTGCCAAAAAGCAATGATGTAGGTGCGTTTTCTATTTCCATATACTGTAGTTTGTTGACGGATCCGACAGAGTAAACGCAGTTGACACCTGATACGAATCTATCGCATCGTGCAGAACATCGCGGGGCATTCACAGCGTTCAAAGGCTCTTGCACTTGCCTATCGCGCTTAACATATCAGACTTTGGTTTTAATGCAACTGCGTGCGTGTCGAGAGAGCGAAAATGGTCACGGAAACAAGCGATTACCAGCAAGCAAGCAATGCTTGGCACTGGAATGCATGATACCAACTTGTTTACGAGAGCTTCCGGTTTAAGGTATGAGCAGCAGGTATCTAGCACCGACACTGCCGCCGTCACCATACTCTCCATTCACGCGACTTGGCAACTACTGTAGCGCTAACGACTTTACACCCAGCTCCGCAACTGACTGCAGCTATCATTGCTAAGCATCACTGCGCGAGAAGGAGGCAGAGCAGCGTGGCTTCCTGAATGACACTCTCGCGGTCGTTGGACAAGTTCCGAAATTCGAATTAAAGGGGCACCTCACGCTCAGCTGCTGATTTTCCACTCTAGAAATTGGAGAGCGCAGTCGTCACGCGGACATTGACCAACACTCGCGACTTTCTGAGCTGCTCCAGACGGAAAACGTCCAGCGAACTTTCTTTGCGGTTGTCGGTTTCAATGACTGTTTTCGCTGTTCGTAAACAATCTGATCATCTAACTTATAAAAATAGTACCGTAGCTTTTCATAAACAAGGTCTGTAAAGTCCAACACTGAAAAGCCGAATACAGGACCTGGAAAGGCTTTTATTCGGGGGTATACGTTCTTATTGCAAACAATGAAGGTCCATTGATGTTGTTGCACCTGTTCTTCAATCAAGAAGCTTTTCGAAGAAAAGATAAAGGACACCACCATTCAACCAGTTCGAATCTCATTGGTCACTTTAAATGCATATCTCAATCATGAACAAAATCAGCTATCAATCAGTCGCACAGAATGTTCGCTGAAAGACCTAAGCTACTGCGAGCCGGAGCTCGCCTGGTGTGTTCATGTTCCTATATGATTTATGGTCGCGCTTTTCCTGGTGTCTGAGTGTTAATGGTCGATACGCTACGAATCAAATCTGGGCAACGCAACATCTCAATGACTCATGCATACACGCACACACACACAGGCTGCGCATATCCATCGCTGACTGTCAGAATGTTGGCAATGTTACCTTCGCGTGCATTATACAGTAGAGATTGGAAACAAATCTCCAACCGTAGATTTAAAGACAGGAAGGACGATGAGGTCGGAGTGTGCAGTGATGCATGGGAAGCAGAATTTTGGGTTTCAAACGAACGTGTCGCATGTCGATGGAAAAGCAGCAGCCGCGAGCAGAATTTCGCCGCTCCAGACAAAAGTTCTTGCGATGTTCTCAGTGGTTGGGTGACTTTGGTTATTGTCCTCCCCATCCTTGCTGGTCTCGAGAGAAACTAAATTAGGGAGTAAACATAAAGTTACGCACCTTTTATGCGTTATAGAGTACTGGACCAATGCTGTGGCACCTCTATACAAGGACAACGTGGCTTGAAATTTAAGGTGAGGTTCTTATATTCGAATACAAACATTTCCTAAATGGTGAAGTTAGCCAGCAAGGATTTCAACTTAGCCAAAGACTGGTCGTTTCTGCCACCCACGATATCGTCGATGTCGAGAACGACAGAGTATCTACAGTAGTACACTAAGGGAACGTGCCAAAATCTCCAGCAGCGGTTTACACTCGCCCGCAACCCTCCTGCCTCACTGCTGGTTATATCACGCAAAGGTATTATTATTATTATTATTGTTATCCAACATTGGCTGGGAATGTGTGCTCTCATGCACAAAAATGATATAATTCAGCAGGGCCACTACTTGCTTGAAGAGCAAACTCCAAATGAATCGCCTCTCGCATGTCACGTTCATTTGATGTTGCTGCTGGAGACCAATCGCATAGAACAGTCGCTTGAGGCTCGCTCTGGCTATTTGCTCCAAATTGGTACCAGTAAACGATAAAACCTTGTGTTTCAGTCTGACCAGTAAGTAGCATATCTGTTAGCAACAGATTTTTTTTTTGACAATTAGTACAATCGAAGCCTCTAAACTTCCGTAAACACTCCATTACTCCCCGAGGTGATTCGATGAATTCGAGATTTTCGATCGTGACGCCTGTCACGGCTTTCCTTCCAAAAATTGAGACTGATAAACGCACATACACACGGGCGCTTTCGATTCCAACATAGTGCGGCCCCTCTTCTGTGTATTTCCGAACTGCGAATTCTAAAGCTGTTGAGGTGCATCAAACAAACTTACGTATTATTGTAATAAACGTCACTGTAATTCCACGTAGACCTCAGTTTGAATTGTCTAGAAGTAGCGAGTTCAAGCCAACCTGAGGGTATGCGGAAGGTCCCGTGTCGGATGAAATGTCGGATAATGATACACGCTGGGCAATCAATCCACGTAAAATACGATTGAACTGATACACGAGACCGTCTTCGTACTATTAATTATTGAACGCCCAAGTCTGCGGCTTTCCTTGTTTGCTCGCTTGGTCGTTTCAAAGATGTGCAAAAATACTGAGAGGTTTCATTCTCAATCAGCCATTGTCTAGTCCCGTAGCGTCGTTGGGTGCCTAAGGTGAATTCGATTCTATATTAACTCACCAACTTGGAAGGCGTGCGGACCTTGGTCAGCTACAGGTCTGGAAAGAACGTCCGGCTGTGAACACAAGAGGCTGCTGAAGGATGCTGGAGAGTGAGTCTACCGTCATGGGCGAAGCCGCACACGCTGGTGCAGTTGTCGCGAGCGCAGAGCCTCTGCGTCTATCGCCAGAAACCCCAGGTCTAGCCCCAGCTTCGCCCACGCCGCTCCCTCGCACGACGCCAACTTTATTGCCAGCTGCGATCGATCAAGTGCTGCTCTCGCTCTCTCCTGTGGGCGTGCCGACTAGCACTGGAACCCCAAGCCGCCAGTGGCTCGGACCCAGTCGGATTTAGCCATTCGCTCTTGCTACGCTCTCGAAGGCCCAGATGCTCAAGGTATCACCAACGACTCGTTCGCTGCAACCCGTCCCATCAAGCATCGGCGACGATCGGGCTTCGCGACCTTCGGCAAGCGCGCACCGCTTCACGAGAAGACCCGCGACGGCTTCTTCGACGTATTCGGGCTCCTGGGCGTGCCGATGGTGGCGGCGTTCCTCTTCTCGGGCTGGGCGGTGCTCACCCAGGCGTTCGTGTAGGTGCACCCGAATTACTTTGCGAACGAGCTCATGAACACGACGGATCTCGACAATGGCGAGTTTTGGCTGCTCCCCGAGACCGACACGACGCCAAAAGTGATCGCGACGCTGCTGCTGGTGATCTTCGCGTGCTGGTACTGGCTGTTGGCTCTGCTGATGGTGTTTCTGCGTCACAAGTTGATCCAGACCCCGCTAAGAAAGAAGCACCCGCATCAGCCTATTCGAGCAGATGCTGTGCTCCCAGCAAAGCCACTACCTCTAAAGCCCATTGCTGCCCGCGACGACAGCAAGAGTGATGTAGATCATACTGATCAAGACCTAATGAAGTCAACCCGGCTAAAGCTCAACGACAACGGCTGGCAGCCTCAACCGCGCTCCTCTACGGCAAGTTCGCACATATTGACGGACCGTACCACGCGTACTATGTAAGTCTGATCGACCAGCATGCACGGCAATTTTCAGTATCAGCTGATTATGCGTGCTAACATTGTTTTGGATACGGTGTGCCACCTCTAGAACGTGTTCTTCGACGTCCCGAAGCTGACGTTCCAGTCGCTCACGCTGGTCGCGTATCTGCGCAAGGGCTTCCCGATCCCGATGATCGCGTTCTACTCGGCACTGCTGAGCTTCAACTGGCTCATCTCGTTCTACCGCTTCCAGCGCACGTCCATCGACCGCGCGATGATCGTCCCGCGGCTCTTCTACCTGTACGTTGTCACGCCAGAGGGCTGTTGCTACTTTATGATCTCCTACTAGATATATAAGGCTTACTACTACCCACTGTCTGTCGAACCCACAGGTTCAATCTCTTCTTCGCCGTGTTCGCGCCGGGGATCGTGCTCGTGTACGCGCACGTGAACTTCCACTTTGACTACGACCTCTGACAAACGTGCGTCGAGTCCCTACCGGCGGGCACGTTCGACCGCATCTCGCGCTTCGTCGCGGACCCGACCCAGCTGTCCATGTTACGCTGAACAATAGCACGGGCATCTGCTTCAACGGCCGCATGTCGGCTGTCACGTGCGATGTGAGCGGCACTTTCGAAAAAATGCGAAGGCTGCAGGTGGCTCGCAAGGTAGGGGATCCGTGCGATCCTGTTGTCGAAGCCTGGCTTGGATGCACAGCTTAAGCGGACAACAAAGCAAGACTCGAAATCAGGGAACCTGGTACTTTGAAGTCTGAGTATACGAATACTTAATAAGAATTTGCGCTTTCTAAGGTGCGGTGTGACAGTACTGAAAGCCATGAACCTGCTCATGTGCACGGAAGGCCTCGACAACGGCCACTTGTGGATCGCGACAGAGCCTCCAGTACACGTCGTCATGCTCGCGACGCTGGTGCTCACGATGTTTGGGATCGGGTACATTTGGCTCATTCTGTTCATGATCTACTTTCGACATCGCGGGATCGACGCGGAGGTGGCCGCGAGCGCGAACCACATCAACCACAAGGGCAACCGACGCTTTCAAGCAACAAACCTCGGTCTTTGGTCGTGTATACCGCAAAGTCTCTTCAAGTGCTCGTGTCCCAGTCGATCTACAAGAGCACCAGCGACTGCGCGTCGTACCCGCAGTGCGGGCTCATCTCGTACCAGTGGAGCTGGAGAGACTCAAAGATGTGTCCGTGTCTGGTGTTCATCGACCGGGACTTGGTGCCCAAGACCTTTGAAGAGTGGGTAGACCCTCCTGACACTACGAGAGCGCTCGCGAGCCTGGCGAAGAGCGGACAGTTGCAGACCGTGCAGATCATCAACCGGAAAGTCGAGGAGCTGCCGATCGAATTGCTGGAGAGCAAGGGCCTACTTCACCTGTGAGTATCAGTCGTGTGTGGAGGTTAAATGGAGGGTTTGGTGGGGGGAAATTGGTTTAGCTGTCTGTTTAATTCGCAGGGGTGTGTTTGGGTATGTGGTTGTCTAGGATTCTCATCTACACCAGGACCAAGCGGCTTCCGGACTGGGCACGCAAGCTGACAACCCTTCAGTACCTGTAAGTGGATTCGATACTGGTGACCTTGGCCGCACTCTCCTAGGACCCTAGGAAGGCTTAGCAACGTTTTGGTCTACCTTTTTGCAGGCACATTGAAGTGAACGTGGCGACCTCGGATCTGGAGTACCTACCGCACGACCTGTTTGCCAAGATGGACAAAATGCGCTTCTTCCGCATTGGCCGCGCGGCAAAGCTGACCGGATTGCCCTTGCTGACTGGGCTCTCGAGTCTCTCGAGTCTCTTCCTGGCCGGCTTGTACGGGTTGCGCGAACTCCCGAGCTTCGACGACCTCACGAAGCTCTCGGCGCTGTACATCCTCGACGCCACGCACGTTCAGCGCCTACCTTCGCTGCAGGATGAAGAACCTCAAGTCGTTCTCGCTCTTCCGACGCAACGAGATGTGTTGCAATGGCTTCCTCACGGGGAAGTGCGATCTCTCCAACTTCCAGTGCCTCCCGCGGCCAGGCGAGCCCCAGGTGCAGTGCATCGCGGACCGAATCCCCGCCCAGGACCTGGCGCGAGTCGCAAAAGCCGACGGATTCGTTTGCTCCGCGAACGCCGTGGTGGATCTCTCGGATCTGGGCCCCAGTGTAGCCTCGAGCGGCGTCGCGTGCAGCGGTGTACTGTACCGAGAGTGCTCTGCTGGCGGGCGGCGAGGGATGTGCTTCAACAGCCGACTCCAGGTTGCCATGTGCGACTTTATGGGCGAGTACGAGGCCATGCGAAGATTGCAAATCGCGCGAAAGATTGGCGACAAGTGCGACTCGGAGGTTGAGGCGTGGCTCGGCTGCGCTCGGTAAAGCATCAGAATCGAGTCCTTCGCAAACTTGGAGCAAGTACAAGTACCAGCAATAAATATGCCCTACAACTCTGCTTTCTCTGTGTTCTCTTGCTTTCAGTAGGTGGTCTCTTGCATATTTCGCCTGGGTTTACTGGTCTCTAGCGAGTGTTAGACATGCCCTCGTAGGGTACGCTCCTCACTACAAGCCACTTTACAATCAGCTTTCTTATAAGACTTGGATGATGATGATTGTGGGAATGTATTGGAGTCGTCTATGATATCTTCATTATTATGGCATTGATAATAGTTAAGCGCTACTGATCATACCAGTAGTCTTGTTTCTGTCGGAGCTTCTGGTGATCGTGGCGTTTACTTCTTGCCGCCCTTCTTGCCGCCCTTCTTGGTGTCCTGAGCTGGCGCTGGAGCCTCCTTCTTCGCTGGCGCGGCGGCGGCGGCGGCCTTTTTCTCTGGCTGGGCCTTTGGCTCCTGCTTGGCGTTCTGCTTCTTGG
>JAASFI010000679.1:0-20014 GCA_023333705.1 Globisporangium viniferum | reverse complement strand
GGTGCGTTGCTGCTGTGCCCGGAACGACAGCAGTGCAGTGCACAGAAGGCGGTGGAGTCTGCGCGCGCTTGTCCAAGGACGCGTTCTTCTTTTTCGACGCGCCAAGTGGCTACAGCGGCGGGCGTGTCATACCAAGCCATTCATTCGTACGCGGCGATGCAAGTCGGCCGAGAGCCGCCGCGCCGTGCCCACCGCGCGCGCGTGTAAGAGAAAGAGAGACATTTCGTTGCTCTACAGTATGGAAGTGGTCGCCCTCGTGAGCTACGCAATGTGCAGTCGGCGCGCTAGTAATCTCCAGCACGACCCGCCGCTGTCACGCTTCACACAACTGCCAAAGCGAGCGTTTGACACTCGCATGACGGTGCAAAGCTGGGCTGACGGATATACGCAGAACAGAACAACCAGCAGCGTGATACTGCGGAGGCGAATTTGTGCATGGAGATAGAGGCGTATGCTCGTGGGCGGTGACGCTGATGGCGAACGAGAGCGGTGAAGACGACGCGAACGCTGGCGAACTCGTCGCGGGAGAAGAGCCGGACGAAGGCATTGAATGAATGACGAGAACGCAGGAGCGAGACAAGCGCGAACCGGCAGAAGCACAAGAACGGGGTGGAGCGCAATGAGGCAAAAACTGTACGCTCTGCAATCTGCAGGACACTCTGCACACTTTCTGGCGCTTCAAGATGGTGATTGAGCGCGACTTGGACGAGTAAAGAGTTGGATGAAGCCAACGACAACAAGAAGGACCACGAGCGCCACGCTGAGATGACGATCGCAGAGTTCGGCGACGACGGCGACGAGAACATGGACAACGGCGTGGTACCTCAGAAGAGCACCAGATCATGAAGCAGAACAACAGCGAACAGAGGGATGTAGAGAAGGACGGTGACGGTGATGTGAATGGCGCGATAAGGGCGATCTTACAGCTAGAATACGACGCTGCGATCCCAACCGGAAGAGAGGACGCGGGTGACTCTCGGCGGCTGCGAAGGAGGACAAGAAGAAGAAGAAGCAATTGGAGAAAGAGAACAACAGCACTGAGCGCGAAGCACGAAGCAAACCTTCACGATACTCTCGACCCGGAAGCCGACGAATCGATAGAACACTCGGAGAACAAGGCCGATGACGACGCAGTCCGAACGGAGGGTCCAAAGTTCAAGGAGCTGAGCGTCGAAGACGAAAAAAACGAGGGAGCCTCGAATCTGTCGCCAAAGTTGCTGCCGCTAGGATGAGGTGTCTGTATCCGCGTTGCGTGGCGAGCTTGACGCATTCATCACCAACTGGTCTCCTGAACGACAGCGGCACCCCATAGTACCGCGGAAGTGTGACCAGTCGAGGCACGGTGTTGAAGATCTATCGCTACCGCTTTGTTTGTTGTGTGGCGGCAGTTTGTGGCTTGTGGATGAGCGTGATCGCTCGCGCCTCCAAAGTAGTGCGTGGGCCAAACTGCACTTGTTGATGGCTGTAAACGCTCTGCAGTCGCTGTAAATGCAGCATTTTTGCTGCAGTTGCATCACCACACTACACCGTCCGCCAGCTCAGAAAACGCTCATCGGGGTCCACGCACCAAGTCAAGGAAGCCAGCTACATTGTAGCTGGAGCGCGCGATTGATGCCTTGCCGCCTGACGCACACAAGTCCGCACACAGCATTTCGAAGCGGTCGCGAGGCAGCAGTAATCAACGCTACGCTCTCGCGCGTGGCAACCAGACTCGTGAACCAGTACTACAATTACGAGCAGACGCTGAACAGCCTAGCGACGACGACATGCTTTATGCAGCAGCAACAGCTAACCACACTGACAGATTCGAAGATAGCACCGGCGACGACGATGCACGAGAGCGAAAGCAGAAAACCACCACGCACACCGACCGATATCTGCAGGCGTGCAACGAAACGTCACAGAACACCCTCTCTAGCATCGATTCGGCGAGAATGCCAGCGGCGGCCAAACCGCCATCACCGGGTTACCAGACGCAATCTGTTCCCCCGTGCTTGTGCATACCACACTATCTCGCTGGGTCACACTCTCACCAGACACGGTCGACTCTATCTCCAAGTTGCTACCTGCATGCTTCTTTAGTACTGCCGATACTCCCGCTCTGACGCTCAGTTTTCGACAGCCACCACTCTCCAGAAAGTGCACACACCACTCCTCCACGTCATTCACCACAGCGAGTAGTTGCAAGCACCAAGCGCTGGTACTGGCTGCAACCACTCAGAGACCATTCATGTACCAGCGATCTACCTCCAACGAACGACCCAGGTACAGCGCCGATATCGCCAGCTTTTACGTTGCGCCAGGTTGACCAAGGGCCTTTAGAGCCACGCCAGATGTGCGCGCGATCTGCACTACGACGCGAGACGGATACGGTTGAGGCAGTACTTGGACGCGATTCTCTTCGTGCGCCAGAGCAGCAAAGCATAGCGTCGTGCCTTTCAGGGGACTGCTCTTCGCCACCACAGTGAGGATACAAGTTGCTTCCGGTCCGAGCGCCCGGTACGTTTGATGTCCCTGGTCTTTTGACGATGGGTGGTACTGTTTGCTTAAACCATGTTTGCTTCGATGTTGTGACCCTTACTGGCGTAGCGTAGGAAGATTGCCATCCGCAACTGCCCATGGCGTCAGGCATCTCCGGTCCTCTGAATATCAACAAAAACCTGAGAAACCAGCTTTGATCGGCCGATCCTGACGCTTAGATGCGGTCCAAATACCATCGCGCGGGACCCTGAGTCACCACTGTTCAGAGGTCAGTCAACAAAGTCCGCTCCGCACATCAACCCAGTCAAGATCGCATTCAGGTAGGTGGTCGACTCGCTCCTTCAGGGTCTGCCGTATATCTTCCGTGCATTTGATACGGTGCTAGTCTCACCTCTAGAGGATGTGTGTAGTTGTTGCTGTTCTGTTTGTGAAGGAGGTTGATCTCGCGACTGCCGGAGATGCAACACACCTCAAGCACCGAGTTTGTGCAACGATCTGATTCAGCGGTGGTGGGCAACGCAACGCTCGTTGATCGTTTACAGTCAAATGCGAGGACTCGAAGCCACCAGCTTGCTGCTGTATCTAAGATTTAGTCGCCAGCTACTGTACCAGTCGTCCCGTCCAAGCCTCCACCGTGCACAATGGAGAGAGAGAGAGAGAGAGCGAAAGTGAGTGAGTCGTGGGCGCAAGAGTCACTTGTGTCGCTCGCATGGTGGTGGTGGATGGGTCCAAAGCTGAGCCAACAAGTACGCAGTAGCAGCATGATCGCGGTTGAGAGCGCGATGTGTTGAACTGCAATGTACATCTGAGCGGCCTCGTACCTGGAGCACAACTGGTACTGCAATCAAAACGTACGATCGAAGCCCACGCGATCACGCAAAAGAATGAATGCCTTGCCACCCTACACCCTGGGCCGAGGACCTAGGACCAAGACGCGCCAACTAATCTGCGACGCACGCGTGTTTGTGCACCCCCGGAGGACCAGAAGTTCATGGCATGCACTAGAATGAATGGGGGTCCGCGCACAGTCAGCTCGAGATCCTAGATGACACCACCCAGGCGACGAATGACCAACACGCATCGTGAATTGAGCTGAGCAGACACAGTGCTGAAGATGCATCGCCACCGCTTGACGGTGTGCGCATATACAGATGCGCGCTTATGGGCGTATATCTGACTCGCAAGGTGTGCCTGGATTCCTCTGATCGTGTGGTTCGATATTCGAGGTGCGGTATGACTCGGGCGCTGTTGCGATCGCGGTGCGTGGACGACGGTGATGAAGATGACCGAAGTGCATGAGCGACTGACTCCCAACCCCATATCGATGGCTTTGAGCGTTCTGAAGGCGTTCTGCAGCAGCAGCTGCTGATGAGCGGCAGTTTGTTCGGATACAGTCGGCCCTGGCTTCTGCTGTTCAGCAGGAGAACGACGACCCGACGCTCAAGTATGCAGCAACTCGCCACTGACAGACTCAGAGGTAGCGAAGATGACGAGAGCGAGGCAAAACTCTACTCACCACTGCCGCAAGACCAGGACACAATACCGTTAAAGCCTTTTCCCGCGACAACAGCAGCATCAATTCGTCGAGTGCATCGCCAAACCAAACCACCACCCAGGATGTTAGGTGCCTTCGGGGCTGTCGCTGTGCGTCATGCCAAAGCACAGCGCCGCGCGCCATTTTTGCCCTACCGACGTAGCAGGAAGGACATTCAGTGCCTTCGCGTCCACACTCAACTCTCGATCGCATACGTCTCCTTTGACACTCCAGAGCTTGTGACACGCTCCGCCTCGACGGTATTCTCCTGGAAACACAAGTCATCCACCAGCGATCTGAAAGCATTAAGCAGGGCCCCAAGACAACCCGAGTAGCGTGCTCCAGGCGCACGACCACCACAACCGAGACCGCACCAGAGCAGCACTTCTGGTGTAGCAGCATCGTGGCTTCGGACGCTCGTTGTGCAGTAATAGAAGAAGCTTCCGATGCGACGAGTGCGGTGCGTTATGATGACCGATGACCGATCGTCTTCTGCTGACGGTTGCGTTCGTTGCTCGCGATATGGATGCGTTGCTGCTCTGGCCCTCTCTATAGCACAGGCAGCAACCGATCTGCACGCGTGCACGCCATCGCCATCTCCGATCTCCTAGCTTTCGTAGCTTGAAGACTGAAAAAAACAGTTCACTGGAGCGATGCTGGCGCTCTGATGCTGCTGCCCAACGATTTTTGCGGGATCCGTGAACGGGTAGAAGAGCGTAACGAAGATACCACGCGCTGGTCAATTGTGATGAAGGTGTGAAAGTGAGCCCGTGAGAGAATTGGGGGGAGCAAGGTGCGTGAATCGCTTTGTGCCTAATGGGTGTCGAAGCTCGGAACTTCAGCTTGTATGTTCAAGCAGTCAGCTCACAGAAGACTGAACCTGTTTCCTCAGGGTAGCGCTACTCGATTGTGTTGGTGGATGCGTTGTTTGGCCAGTCGACATCGCATCTAGGAAAGACGCTCACTGCTGCTCTACCGTGTATGTTGCGTGCTGTTGCACCAACATCGCTTCGCCTGGAGGATGCAGTAGCTTGTGACAAATAAAGTGTACAAAGTGTGCACACGCAATCCACGGCGATTCGGATCATATCGTTCAGCTAAAGCGAGTTAGACGCGCGGAGTTTTGCTACAGTGCGAGTCGACCACCGTGACTGGATGCTGTGGCGATACAGTCACGGGTTCCATTCGCCTCAAGTGCACCACTGTTGGCCGTCTGCGTGCTCGTCGATCGAAAAGCATCCTGATGTTGCAACACGGATGCTGACCACCTTAGTGAACAGAGGTCGAGGAGATATGCTCCTCGGGACAGCCAGCTCTGCATGCAATACGTTACACATCCATGGGGCCGAAGTTGACCCTTGAGGCGACTACGATACCTCGAATCGCGGCAGACTCTGGCACCAGAAGCAGTCCATTTTCACATGCAAAAGGAGGTCTCAGTCTCTCTCTGATGCATGGTCTGGATGAGTGTTCGGGGGTCTCGAACAGCTAGCTAGCTGAGCTCAACAGCCTCTCAATTCGTGACGAGTTGGATGTGTACGCGCCGTCTTCTTCAAGGGCCGACTGTTATTTGGAACATCCCAACAGTTGAGTTGGAGGGCTGGGACGCACTTTTGTGCGTCTCTTAAGTGCGCTTTTGTTTGTGTGTCTCTTCAAGACCAAAGCCCGCATTTCCGCATTTCCACATTGCGGAATTTGCCTCACAACAGAAAGAGCAACAGCGAGGAAGCAAGGGAGCCCGCCTTTTTTTCATGTCGGAGCCCAAAGCACCGCCCACGGGCGTGGACGAGCCGAGCGCCAAGAAGGCGAGCAAGAAGGCGTCGATCGGCGCCGCCAAGAAGAGCACCAGCGCCTCCGCAGTGTCGACGAGCGACCCGAATAATGCCGCCCCACCAGCGTACGCCGCTGCGGTCTCCTCTGGTGGTCCGGCGATGGGTCCGTCCCAGCTCTCTACCGCGTCTGCTACAGCGTCGCCAGTACCAAAGCTGCGTGATGTGCCGCGCATCCCGATCGCAGAGCCAAAGTTCAGCGGAAGTGATGCTTCTGGTGGAGCTGCTGCTGGGGAGCCAAAGTTCCGCGCCTCGAAGAAGCGCACAGCGACGCCACCTGGTGGACCGGATGTGCCTGTGATGACGGCAAACCTGGGACCGTCGATTACGTCGGCGAGCGGCGCACCGACGCTAGACGCCGCATCGGTGGCGAAACAGGAAGCGGATGCAGAGCGGGAGAAGCAGGCGGCTGCGGCGCGGCGAGAGGCGAAGCGCCAGCGAGCGAAGGAGCTGGAGGAAGCGAAACGGCGCGAAGAAATTGAAAAACAGGCGATGGAGGAGGCCAAGCGCCAGGAAGAAGCGCAACTTCGCGAAGAGCGTCGCAAGAAGGAGCTCGCTGCGCTGAATGCGAACGCTGAGGAGTGCCAGGAAGAAGACGAGCAAGCCGATTACGAGGACGAAGGCTTTGAGAACTACGACGACGACTTTGAGGACGACGATAAACCGCCAGAGAAGAATCCAAATGTGAAGCCGCAAGCAAAAGCCAAGTCCAAGGGAATCAGTGGCAGTGGGGACAACAACAACAACAACGGTGATGACGCGCTCAGCCCCGCGGAACTGAAAAAGATCCAGCAGGCTATGCAAGCCGAGAGCAAGGAGCTTTCCACGTCCCGCCCGTCCAGCAGCGCCAGCTCGACGAAGGTTGATCCTACTAACAACAACCAAGAGCAGCAGGCAGAGCGGAAGAGGTCAGCAAAAGCGACAAGCTCCATCGCCTCGTCGATCGCAGGACTAAAGCAGTCGCTTGACCCTCGTGCGAAGCGGACAAAGGAGGTTCTCGATGCGCGCAAGTTTGAAGTCGAGAAGTTCAATTTGTTTCACCAAGCACCGCTCTCTGAACAAGAAACGTACCTGAGCAATCTGCGTCGAGGCCAAGTGAGGCAAGTTGCCATCTACACAAACGACGGCGCCAAGTCCACGCTCACGCAGACCAAATTCCCTGTTGGAGTGGACAAGTCCATGCATTTCCCAGACGACATCGGTCTCGACAGCACGTCTTTTTCGTCAAACATGACGGCAAAAGGAGCGGGCACTTTCGACAACAACGGTGATGATGACGCGAACGTGCACTCGACAGTTCGGTTCTTCAAGTTTCTAGAGAACGCGGCGTATGTCTGCGAGCTGCTCGCCGAGGGGAACGCGATGGCGGCGGAGCAAGAGCTGGAAGAGAGTAAAGAGAGCGACTCGACGAAAAAACGATTCACAGTCACAAAGAATTCCGCGCTTTCGCAACAGCAAGTGTTCCCAAACAAGCACTTTGACGATCCAGTGGTGGAGAAGTTGCTTCAAAACCGCGATCTTGTCGCGATGCGGTTCTCACCACATGTGTCCAACATCTTGGTGACGTGCTATGGCCCACAAGAAACAGCAAAGGGAGAGAACGAGTCGGAATCTTCGACTGAGAAAGGCATCTCCTGTGTTTGGGACGTCAACCAACCGCACCAGGTGCTCTACGTGCTGAAGAACGAAGGCTTGATCTCAACAGTCTGCCTGTGTCCGAGCTGGGAGCTTATCGCGCTTGCAGGAACGGAAGATGGGAGTATCCATGTCTGGGATTTGCGTAGACAGCCGTACCGAAGTAGTAGCAACTGCAAGAGTCAAACAGCAAAGATCGAGTTTTGCTCTCCGACATACTCGACCTGCGGAGTGGACTATCGCACAACTTCGCAGCATACGTCGACCATTATCGCTCTCGAAGTGATCGACCGGAATCATGGCAGCAACAGTGGGTCTACTGGTAAGAACAACAACAGCACAAGTGGGAACTTCCAGTTTGGCTCGATGGACGACCGAGGCATCGTGATCATCTGGAGTCTCATCGAGTTTGAAGCGGGAGAAGATGCGCTCGCCACGGACAAATGCGTGGAGATCGGAGGACGCGTCAAAATGGTCATGAACACGCTGATCGACATGCAGCAACAGTACATGCTCCCGAAACAGCCCAAGTCGGTGCAGCGAACCGCATCGTCGTCGTCTGTGAAGCCAAACAGTGCTACGCTCTCTGCGACAACTGTCCCAGCATTTACGGTCGGCCCCATTGCGACAGTGTTCAAGTTTTCCCTGCACGACCCCAATCAGTAAGTCCCATCGTTTAGGGAACTTGCTATCAATAATGCTCGTACTTGCAAGAACCCTCACTATGTGTGAATGTGCGTGTATTATTTGCAGATTCGTGGTCGGGACGCGAATGGGGCTGGTGTATCGTGGGCATCGGTTCGAGAAATCTCAGCTGTCCTCGCGCTCACAGTACCGTCGAGGAAAAGAGTCTATGGTCTCCGCTGGAGTCGTCTGTATTGATTTCCATCCGTTCACACCCGAGTACTTTCTCGTTGGATACGAAGATGGCTATATTTGGTAAGAGTGTGAGACTCGGTGCGTTTTGTGGCTATGCGGATTCGCTGACTGAACATCACTTTGCCTGCTCCACGTGTTTCAGTTTGTTTAAAAGCAGCGCAGGGATCTGCTTGAGTACATGGGAGGAAGCGCCATTCGGAGTGAGTGTGAGCTCGATTCAGTGGTCGACATCGCGTCCAGGGGTTTTCTACGCGTCCTTTTCGAATGCGCAGGTTCTTGTCTGGGACCTGACAGCGCAAACCAACGTACGTGTGGACAGATCAGTTCATATTTAGTCGCTTCGACTGTGTAACCCTTGCTCGGATTTCTTTGGCATTTAGGCACCCGTGTTCTCACACAAAATTCCAGCTCTGGAGGACACCTCGCCAGTCGAGCTGGCATCGTCGCTCTATCCGCTCGCGCTATCGTAAGTGGCACCTACTGCTGCTTTGAATTGACCATTCTACTACTAACGCACTTCTGCACCTGTCATCCATCGATTGAAATATCACCACTCTAGGTCAGAGGTGATCCGAACGTCGCGACCTACCATCGCGTTTCGCTGTGGAGACTCACCGCCGTTCCAGTTTGCGCTGCATGAGCTCAGCCAGGAGTTGTCGGCTCGGTCCCGAGACGAAGAGCAAGAGGTCAAGAAGTTGCTGACCTGCATCTTGTAAACTCCCCAGCATCTTGTGCAAAAGGCCGAGCATGCTCAACGACTGCAAGGTTCGACTTACATGGGAAAATTGAAGTTCCAACTGCTATTACTATCAGTTACCATGACACCACTTTTACAACTCTCTTTCGTTACATTATAAATACACAACTCCTCGAGTCAAGAACACATTCGATCTTTCGGCGCATGGCGAGGAACAACGCTTTACATGGACTTGCTCGACTCCACGAGGCGCGTGTAGATGCCGTTCAGGCTCAAGAGCTCCGCATGCGTGCCCTCTTCCGCGATCTTGCCGCCGCTCACGACGCAGATCTTGTCGGCGTTGCGGATTGTCGACAGCCGGTGCGCGATGATGATCGTCGTGCGGCGCTTGAGAGCCACCACCTTGTCCAGCGCGTCCTGCACGATCTTCTCGCTCTCCGAGTCCAGCGCGCTCGTGGCTTCGTCGAGCAGCAGGATGTTGGGGTTCTTCAGGATCGCGCGCGCGATCGCAATGCGCTGCTTCTGTCCACCAGAGAGCTGCTCGCCCTTCATGCCGACCTGGGTGTTGTAGCCATCCGGGAACCGCGTGATGAAGTCGTGCGCATTCGCCATCTTCGCAGCTTCTTCGATCGCCTCCTGGCTTGGCATTTCGTCAAACCCGTACGCGATGTTCTCCGCGATCGTGCCGATGAAGAGCGTTGGCTCCTGTCCGACCATGCCGATCTGGCTGCGCAGCCAGTTTACGTTCAGGGTCTTCGTGTTCACGCCGTCGAGCAGCACCTCGCCCTCGATTGGGTCGTAGAAGCGCTCAAGAAGCCCGATGATCGTGCTCTTGCCACCACCGCTTGGACCACAGAGAGCCACGGTCTGACCCGCCTCGATCGTCAGGTTGTAGTGCTTCAGCACCGTCACATTTGGACGCGTCGGGTACTTGAACGTGATGTTCTTGAACTCGAGCTTGCCTTCCAGAACACTTGGTCTCGCACCGCTCTCGTCGAATGAATCGACCGGACGGTGGCGATCGCGCAGCGAGAAGATCGCAGCTCCCGCCTTGATCGCGTGGTCCGACTCGCCCAGCCACGACGCAGCGTACGCGATCCCCTGCGCCGACATCATGATCGCCATCAGTGTGCGGATCAGCTGCTTGAACGTGATGTCGTCCTTGTTCACCATCTCGCCACCGTACCAGAACACGAGCGAATACGCGGCGAACAGGATGAACGAGCTGAAGCCGATCGAGATACCGTTGATGTTGGCTTCCCGCTGTCCGTTCTTGAGCGGCTTCTCCAGCAAGTGCGAGAACTTGTCGCAAATCTGATCCTCCAAGCCGAGCGACACCACCGTGCGGATGTTGCAGAGCGCTTCGGACGCGTGCGCACCCGACTCGGCGAGCTCGTCCGAGAGCATGCCCGAGCCTTTCATTTGCTTGAAGCGCAGGATCTCACCGAATATCAGCAGCGGGAACACGGCGAGCATGATCAGCGTGAGCAGCCAGCTGCCGGTCGTGAACGAGATCAGCACCGCAGCGAGGAAAGTGAACCCCGCCTGCAGCAGACGGCCCTGCGAGTCGCCGGACAGCAGCGACACCTTGGCGGCGTTCATGGCCAGGTCCGAGGTCAACGCGCCAGTGGCGTTCGCGGTCTCGTCGAAAAAGCCGATATTCTGGCGCAGGAGCGACGTGAAGTGGATGTCGCGCAGACGCGACGCCAGCTTCTCAGCCATGTAGCGGAAGTTGTAGATCTGCGTGCCGTGGATGAAGAGGAGCGCCACCGCGCCGCCGACGTAGCAGAGCCCGTACAAGGTCACGTTGGTCTTCAGGTCGTCCAGAACGGACTTGTCGTTGGTCTCCTGGAACTCCTCGTACTTCTTGTTCATGACCGCCAAGAGCTCACTGATCAAGAGCGCCGACGACGGCACCGCGAGACCGTGCAGACCCGCAGCGAAGATACCACGCGCAAAGTACGCGCGCTCCGGGCGACTCAGCTGCATCGCGGACTTGAGGGTGAACGTCGACTCCGTCGAGTTTCCAGGCTCAGCGGCGTTCGTGTCGATGAAATTGTTGCTGATCACGGAGAAGAGGCTCGATCTCCGGGCGGCCTGCTCGTTCTGCGTCGCCTGGTCAGCAGCAGCTGCCGCTTCGTCTTCTTCTTCGTCCGTCGAGCTTTCCAACGGAGCCTCGACTTCTTCCGCTGCCTTTTCCGCCTCTTCCTTGGCCTTCTCCTGCTGGATCGTGTACAAGTTGCGGTAGACACCGTCAGGGATCGCCATGAGCTCGTCGTGTGGACCTTCTTCGACGACCGAGCCATTGGACACCACCACGATCTTGTCGGCGCCTTGGACTGTGCTCAGCCGGTGCGCGATCACGAGCGTCGTCATCTTGGTCTTCTCCATCAGGTCGTTCAGCGCCGCCTGCACGATGCGCTCGCTCTCGGCGTCGAGCGCGCTCGTGGCTTCGTCCAGCACCAGGATCTTCGGTTCGCGTACCAGCGCGCGAGCGATCGCGACTCGCTGCTTCTGTCCTCCAGAGAGCGACACCCCCTTCTCGCCGACCAGCGTCTCGTACTGCTCTGGCAGCGACATGATGAAGTCGTGCGCGTTCGCGAGCTTCGCTGCCGCAATCACCTGCTCTCGGGTGTACACGACGTTGCTGCTCCCGGACGCGGCGATGTTGTCAAACACGCTCGACGCGAACAGTACAGGTTCCTGTGAGACAAGTCCGATCTGTGAGCGCAGCCACTTGACACTCAGGGTCTTCACGTCGTGTCCATCGAGACGCAGAGTGCCGCTCGTCGGGTCGTAGAAGCGCTCGAGCAGCGCAATCAATGTGCTCTTGCCGCCACCGCTAGGTCCGACAAAAGCCACTTTCTGGCCGGGGGCGATCTTCACCGAGTACTTGTTGAGAATCTGCGCCTCAGGGCGACTCGGGTACGCAAAGTCCATGCTCTCCGCCTCAATGGCGCCACTGCACGATTCCGGAACGATGCCAGTGTCGGACGCCGCGTCGATCGCAGACTTGGTGTCGAGGATCGCGAAGAGCGCCGCAGCGGATCCCTTGGCTTCCGCGACAGCAGAGATGTTTGGAGAGATCTGGCCCATGGACTGGGAACCAAGCAGGATGCCGAAGAATGCCTGGAAGACCGTGCCAGGCGTTGCGTCGTTGTTGTACACTTTCTTGCCGCCGTACCAGAGACCCGCGGCGTACATGAGCCAGAGACTGCCCGTGTAGAAGCCGTTCATGACCGCACCCTTCTTGTAGAACGCAATGTTCTCGCGCTCGACGGTCTTGGTCTTGGCGTTGTACTTGGTGATCGCGCGCTTCTCGGCACACAAGGACGCGACCGTGCGCATCGACGCCAGCGTCTCCTCCGCGATCGCGCCGGCTTCCGCGTACAGCTGCTGGGATCGCGTCGCGCGCACGCGCAAGCCACTGAGCAGCGTCGACATGGTGAGCACCATCACGGGCGTGACGCAGCACATCACGAGCGCGATGTCCCAGCCCTTGATAAACCCGATGGCGTACCCGCCAATGAATTGACCGAGGAACTTGACGGCCTCACCCAGTTTCTGGCCCATGCCGGTCTTGATGCGGACCGTGTCGCCCGTGATGCGGCTCGAGAGCTGCATCGCGTCATTGCTGTCGTACCACGAGATGTCCAAGTGCAGCAGGTGGTGGAGCGCGTGCTCGCGCAGCGCCTTCATCTGGCGCTCGGCCGAGTTCGCGAAGAGCACGAACGCGAGGTAGTCGGTGATAAAGAGCGCGATCGCGATGATGAAGTAGTCGAGCGCGGCCTGGTTCACGCCATCCTTGTCGAACGGCGCGAAGGCCGAGATCGCGTCGCCGAACACGAGCGCCATGCACGGGTACAGCCCGCCGTTGACGCCAGCCATGATCACGCCGAGCACGAGCGTCGCGACATCGCGCGGCGTCGCGAACCGGTAGAGCGAGAAGAACGACGGAGAAGAAGCCTTGGCGTCCTGCTTGGTCTTCTTCGTCTTGGCGGCGGCAGCGGCATGCTCACCGCTCTCTCTGGTCGTGTTGGTCTCGGACAGCTCGCGCTTCTTCTGCTTTGATTCTTGGGACGACCGCTGCTGCTGGAGCTCGACCGACACGAGCGACTGGCGCGGCGTGTGCACCTGCACGTAGTGGTGGCCGTCGGCTGCTGGCGGCTCCTCTCCAATGGCGCGAGGATGCTGGTTGCCGCCGTTCGTCGCCATCTTTTCCCCCCGTGCTCCTTGTAGGTTGTACTACTACTACCTGACAACTCGCAAAGGAATGAACGCAGCAAAGCAAGCAAGGACCAGTCACGCTCTCTCTCTCTCTCTCTCAAATGAGCAGCCACCACAGCTGAGAGCGATCGATGTGGCTCTGCTTGTTCGTGGTGTGTGCGTGTGTGTCGCCGAGCGAATGGAAAAGTGAGTGAGTGAAGACGAGAAAACGCGCGCGCGCTGATGCCTCTATCGACTGACTGACTGGGCTGTGCAGGAAACAGCTCAAACAAATTGTGGCTCAAGCATGTCGTACTCAGGCTTCTGGGGGTCTGAGAACAGAAGAACGACGGCGAGTCCACATTGTAAACCATTAGGTACCAGCCCAAGCAAGCACTCTTTCCGCATTTGAGGCCACACAGCAAAGTTGGTATTCGATGTCGGCTTTATTTTCCACCTGTTTCGAGAGGGCGACTCTCCTGGATGCGTGTCAAGAGCCGGGCCATGTGGGCTCTTTTTTCGTTGCCAATTTACCTCTCATAGGTAGTAATGCAATATATTTGGTCGAAAGTATCCATATAGATTGGTTTCATGTAGAATATTCGACATAAAGAGGGAAATTAAAGGAACACGTAGTTGTTGACAGGTTAGGGCCGCGTACAGTAACGGGCAGTTTGTTTGGTCATGGAGCACAAGAAGGGGCAGCTTGTGTGGTTTTTTACCCGAGCAGTCATCCAAAAGGCATTCGATTTGGGATTTGGTGAAACGTGCAAAAAAGAACAACGTCAACG
Organism: Globisporangium viniferum; assembly: GCA_023333705.1. Classification (NCBI taxonomy): domain Eukaryota; phylum Oomycota; class Peronosporomycetes; order Pythiales; family Pythiaceae; genus Globisporangium; species Globisporangium viniferum. The sequence goes on along the minus strand of JAASFI010000679.1, from coordinate 5,962 downwards.
AATGCACTAAGTAAAACTTGCTGAGTGCGGCCATACCTTTCTATCGCCCTGAGAGTCCCAGGCACTTTGTGTAAGGCTTGCTGCGCGCCGTACCTTTTGTGTGAATGAGCGTGATCAAAATACACTTGAGCGCTACCATACTTTATGATCGCAATGGCACCTTGTGGGTGCGTGTGAATGAATGTGTTCCAAATCAGCAAAACGAGAATGCCAAGTAGTCATTAAACTTGTTACCGCGGCAGACGAGCACCAAACAACTTACTTTGTGGGGCTTACTCAAAGCAGTAAACTCTGGAACCCCTGAGGTGATGCAAGTTTTTCTTTCTTACCATCAAGGTGCATACTGTTCTGGATGAACAAGCAACGAGCAGCCTGTGAAACTGAGGTCATCAAACTAATTCTTGCCCACGTCTGTGCCAGCATCTCGCCCGCACAGAATGCTCGTTCGTTTTCCTACTGCAAAGTCTCCTTCTCATGATGTTGCTTTCCAACTCCAGTCCGAATGCAGCGGCGAAGGTCGCCGGAGACAGCCGCGAAATGTGAACGAAACATTCAAAGATGCGTGTCGTCTATGACAGCCCGAACAGTAAGCAGTGCCGTACCACCCGAGCAGTCATCACACAGGAGCGTCCGTCTGGCTGTCTCTTTGATGTGTGCCTGCCTTTTTTTGTGGATCACACACAGGGGGGATTGCTGTCGGGTCGTCGCGTTTTCATCGATGGGCTTCGCTTCTAGCAACCTGAAAATGGATACGATGTTCAAAATCAAAATGTGCGTGAACGAAAACTTGCGAGGCAAAATGTACATCATTTGCAAAACGATCAACATTTGCAAATGATTTCCATTTGTCTCGTCAAGTTCAAGTGGGTACTGTAAACTCGCGGAAAATGATTTTTCGAAAAGTGGACGTTGAGCGACTCCCCCGATTAACTTCGCAGCTGGATGTTGCGGTGATAAACCTGATTTCAGGACTTTATCCAATTATATCCATTTTTTAATTGGAAACTGTTCGTTGTCAAGAGATGTGAAAAAATACGGATCTATACATGCTGCGTACTTGAACAAGACATCTCGGTAGTATAAAAGTTTGATGACCCAGATGTAAAATTGTTAAGCATGTTATCAGCGATTGCACCAGATTGACCAACTGACTGCTTCAGGATCGTCGTTCGCAAATGGTCGGGATCGCACCAGAATCACCGATTTCTCGTCACTGCAAAGCCACTTGTAATACGAGCTCCGGGTTTCCAGTACACCACCGATTCGCAGTCGTCGTATTCGAGTACTGTACCTTGCTTTCAACCAGACGCCCCGCTTTTTACTCATGTTTGGCCCCCGACGTTTGTTGCCCACTGTACCTGAATCTGGCCTTCGATTTATCATATACACCTGCAACCATTTTCAACGGTTGCGCTTTCGTGGCGGCGTATCCTGCTACTTACTTGTTGGGGCTTGGAAGACTTGGAGCTTTGAATTCAACCAGCTCAACCCCTCTCTTCACGCCTGTAGGTATTTAGAGAGGCCGTCCGGCGCAGACACGGAGCTGAGAACAACAATAACGGTGGTTTCGATTCGCGAGTCGTCTAAATCTGATAACAATGTTGCTCAAATACAAAAATATCGGAGCCAACCAGAACTCGTTGAGGCAACCAACCCCCCTCTCACTGTCAGAGAGAGAGAGAGAGAGAGAGAGAGAGAGAGAGAGAGAGAGAGATCATTAGTGAATTGCTTCGGTCATGGGTGCTGGTGCTTCGAACGAGCTCGGACCGCTCGCTGTTACCGCCGTGGCGGAGATCACTCGATGTGAGTACTCTGACAACCCCCTGGAGCTCTTTGGAAGCTCGCCTCTGGATGCAAAGGCCCTCTCTAGCGTTGACCATTCCATTCCTGTATGTGTGCCTCGTACTAGTCGACTTGGACCAGTTGCGCGTCTTGCAGCAGCATCTCCAGGTGCTGCTGCTAGGTGACAACCACGAGGACGGCGACGGGGAGCAGCAGCCTGTGGATGACCCCGACTCCTCCAAGCAGCACCACGACCACGCTCTCTCGCTTCGAAATGAACCAAATCTGAGCCAGGTACACTTCGAGGAAGCCCTGGAGAGCGCCGACTTCTTCGCGTCCGACCGCGCGATCTTCGACAAGCTCTTCACGCTCATGGACCGCACGGGCGACGCCGTGATCCTGGCGTCCGAGTTTCTCATCGGCATCTGCGCATTGCTGAAGGGCGATCTCGCCACCAAGCTACAAGGTGCGTCTTTTTGTAGTATAGCAGCCACCAAGTCTAAATAGGTTTACTACCATGAAGAACGGCAGTATTCTAATACTACTCTGTATGACGGTGGCGCTGGTGGTAGCTGCGTTTGAGCTCTTGCAGCACCAAGAGAAGCCCCAGGACGACAGCAGTGATGTCCTGATCTCCAAGGACGAGCTAGCGTTCGTGCTGATCACGATAGCCCAGGTCGCGACCTACTTTGGCGATCCGCCCATGCTCAAGGCCAACGTGCTCTCGATCGTCGACGACATCTTCACTCTGACGCCACCACCACCGATAGAAGAAGAGGAAGGAGGAGCACAAGAGGCAAAGGAGCCAGATGGAACTGACAGAACTCCTGGCCCTCATCCGAGCAGCAGCTCGTCACTGTCGAGCGCCGAGGTCGCAGCGCGCGTGGTCCAGCACCACACGGTCGATTCGTACATCCGAGGCCACTTTGTGCGGCGCGGGACCATCGTCCGCTAACCAAGTACGCCAATTCCCAAATACACACAATATCACAAGGGCCTTTATTGCTTGAAAATATTAACACCTCTCTCTCTCTATGTGTGTGTGAGAAAAGCCTTAGATCTCTGAGGACTCTTAGGTCTCCTTAGGTCTTCCCAAACGTGTACTTGTACCTGCGCTTCATCATCTGCGAGCGCGTGGGCGGCGCGTACATTGCCGTCAGCTCCGCGAGCTCGTTCGCTTGCTTTGTGGGCCGCAGGATGATCTCCCGGTTCGCATTCAGGAGGATTGTGACGTCGTCCATCACCTCTCTAGTGCGATGATGAAGGCTCTCCCCCTCAGGCTTGTCGTCGAGGGTGCCTACGTGCCTCTCCATCTTGAACACTGGCGACTTTGGCCGCTCATTGCTCTCACCACCATCATCGCCATACGGTAATGACAGCCGAGCCGCCGCTCCGCAGTGCTCAAAGCTGCAGTTTGGTCGCGTTTCGCTCCGAGAGCAGCCGCAATCACCACCTCCGTTGGATGCTCTTATAGGCGAAAGTGGTCGGCTACCACCACCACCGGGTCTACCATCAGAATCGGGCGAGTGTGAACTTGGAAGGGAGGGTTTGGATTTCCGCTCGCCTCGCAGCACCAGCGCATTGTCATTTGGGAGACCAGGGCTTTCGTTCCACCCGACAAAGTCCTTCTCACGCGACGTGTTCCGCGGGAGCTGCTGTTGTTGAGACTGGGGGTGCAATGGCGATTTTGTACCCTGGAGCTGCTCGACTTCGCTGGATAGACCTGCTCGTACTGCTCCTAGTAGAACGAGCTGATCGCGGAGCTGCACGTGGTGGTCTGGATGCACTTTGTTGCCGCTTGGAGCACTTAGCGCGGGTGAACTAGCGGGTGCGGCCATTCCGCTGCTGCTCTCACCTCTGGCTGTGGATAAAATCCGGTTGTTGCCCGTCGTCTTCGGCACAGAGAATGAATGCTGTAGCTGCTGCTGCTGTTGTGAAGAGCCGAGCGAGGTCACGATTAACGATGGGGCACCATCGCCGTAGCTCTTTAGCTCGAACCCAGAGCCACTCTGCTTGCTTTTTTGCTTCCGCTGCTGCTTCTCAGGAGACTTGGTTGAGCCATCGCCGCCTTCTTCTTCGTGCGGTGGGGGCTCCGCGAGCGAGAATGCCTGCCAGTCTTGTCCCAACAGGAAATCGCTCCCAAAGCCGTCATCCAGGTCGTCGTACGTATCCCAGGGCGATGCGTTCAGGTCCAGTTCGTCGTTCACACCACCACGTCCCGTGTGTTTCGTCTTCTGGTGTTGTTGCTGTCTGTCGAGTCCTCCTCCGATGTCGATCTTGTGCGTCATCGTCGTCCTCGAAGAAGGTGGCGTTTTGAGTCGCTTTGAGGGAACAACCTTGCCAGGTACGGACTTGGTCGATTCCGTTGGACGGAGACCGCACCAGAGTGGTGCAGCGCCTGAGGAGCTCTTTGCGTACGGGTCCAGCGAGGATAATGAAGAGCTGTTCGCACTCACCTTGATGATACTGTTGTTGTTGCTCTTATAAGCGGAGTCGGACGCATAGCTTGTCGTGGTGTAGCTGCTAGTCAAATCGACCTGGCTAGAAAGATTGTTGTTGCTGCTTGTGCTGGTGCTGTTGTTGTTGTTATTACTGTTGGAATCGTCAAAGCGGTACACAGTCTTGGACTGTGGTGGCGGCTGTTGCAGGGACGGCATCATGGGTGGGAGCACGTGCTTTGTCCGCCGCTGCTGCTGCGAGGACTTCGACTGCCGCTCTCGACCATTCTGCTTCAGCGTGGAGGTGCGAAGCGGGCTGATAGGAGCATTCGCAGCGCCAGCACCAGTCGACGATGCTGCTGTGAGTGGGTAGCTGCTGCTTTGCGGCCCTGGTTGACTACTCGCTGGACTGCTTTCGCTTGGTGCTGCTGCTATAGGCGAGTAGTGAGCTTGCCGCGACAGCGGTACCCCAGGCCTTGCCCCGTTCGATAGTGTTGAAGAAGTTGGTCGTCCAGTTGGCTCGTCGCTGGCGTAGCTGGTCCTTGGTATACCGCCGTGATTGCCTACCGTAGGAGCAGCTGTAGTAGTAGAAGAGCCTGCTGCTGCTACTGCTGTCGCATGAAGTTGCTCGCCGACGATATTGCCAAAGCGCGAGGCGTCAAAGTTCGCAGACGCCAGTGCCATGAGCCCGCTGCTCTGCGAATCCGCGCTCTTGCCTTGCATTGCGTTGAACACGACGTCTCGAAACCCACTGCCGAGTAGGTTCTGGCGTGGCGGTGCTCGCCCCATCTTCAAAATCGCACTGCGGGTCGTACTCGCCAACAAACCACTGCTCTTGTACGAGGCACCAGGGAGCCCTCGCCGATCAGTTGTTGGCTGTTGTTGGACCGAATTGGGATCGAAATGGTCGGGTTGCTTCGCCGCGCTGTTGAAGATGCCGTCGATGCCGCTCTCCACGACGTGGACTGCGATCGTCGGCGTTCGTGGCTGAGCCTCAATCACAATGTTGTCGCCCGACGGTTTTCTTCCTTGAGCTCCGTTCATTACGAGCCACGAGGTCCGCTTCTCAACCCCACGATCAGAGTCCTCATGGACGAGCTTCGTTTGTTGTGGCGCTGGATTTTCGCCCGTAGCAGTAGGACTCGGCTGGAATGCCGCGCCTTCGACGAGCGCCGACAAATCACCCGAGTCGTTGGTCACGAGCCCCAGCCGCCCACTGCCGTCGTCTCCGAAGCGCACAGTGCTGACGATACTCGGACGCCGATTTCTCTGCTGGCGCTGCAGTAGCAGCTGCTGCTGGTACGCGATTGAACTGAATCGTCCCGATGCTGGTGGCGGTGGAGTACCGACTCTAGAGGTCGCACGCTGCGGCTGGGTACCTAGCGCGCCTGCCGCCGAGTTGATCTTGCGGCTCAGTTGGTGGGGAAGCTTGTGAGCAGTAGCCTTTGGCGTCACTTCCAGACTCTTGGCGGTGAGGAAGCGATGCACCATCGAGTTGTGCGCGAATGCGTCGCTCTCACCCCTGCGGACTGGCTCCGCGTGGTCGTCTAGGTCTTCACCATTTCCTTCAGAGAATCCTTCAGACTCCTCGGACTCTTCAGAGGTGGACTCGGACTCCTCCTCTTCTTCCTCTTCCTCTTCCTCTTCCTCTTCCTCTTCCTCTTCCTCTTCCTCTTCCTCTTCCTCTTCCTCTTCCTCTTCCTCTTCCTCTTCCTCTTCCTCTTCCTCTTCCTCTTCCTCTT
>JAASFI010000678.1:0-20016 GCA_023333705.1 Globisporangium viniferum | reverse complement strand
ATCTTCACGCCCCAAGGTACCGACATCGAAGAGGCACTTTGTGTCTCTTGATGTTGGATCTCTTCGGTGTGCTGGCTTTGAGCAGACACTCTCAATCGAGGTCGCTCCTTTACATGATGACCCTTCACGAAGAGCCACTCACACACACCGGTCAGTTCGTCAGCTCCCATAATCAGACCACGCTGGTGATTGCCATCCTGTTCGTTCTTGATCTCGCTCTGTTTCGACACGCACATGGAGACGCCTTGGCTTCTTCATGTGTTTCAACCTCCCTCTCTCTCTTTGTATTCTCCTTGCAATACCCACCTCACCCGCCTACTAAAATTAATAACGATGATTGTCGCTTGTATTCCAACACAATACGAGCCGAGTCCTACCTCACTCCTCCCGACGTACCGCTCGCTGTCCTCGCCAGCCAGCTCTTTCAGCATCTCCATCCTTGTCTGCTTAATAATTCTCTGCTTCTTTGCTCTTCCTCTAACTGGTCAATCGCCGATCCCACCCGTCGGTCTGGAGCGACTGCAGAGTGTACTGGACTTTGCGCTGCTGCTGGTAGGCGAGGAAATGGTCCGGACCGAGCGTATGCGCCTCCTTGTTCTCCACAGCCTCAGGCTGCTCACAAGTTGCAAGTGTAGGAAATAAATGAGTTAGCCTCGAATATCCCTTCCTATAAGAAAGCACTCATCCAACATTTGCATATACATACCTCTTCCTTCTTGATTCGGTACCTCGCAAAGCGCCGGAACGAGTCTTCCGTCATTTTGCCGTCTTCGTTTAGCAAATCCGAACGCGCAGACCGTAGCAGAGGATGCTCGCTGCTGCTGCTACTGCCCACAACACCAGCAGTGACAACAGTAGATGATGACGACGATGAAGAGGATGAGGATGTCGCCGCTGCAACGGGGTCGTCCAGCGTGCGGTAGTACAGCGATCCCTGCAGCTTGAGCAAACTGTGCAGGTGCTTGCCGACGCGAAAGATTTCTTCTTCAGTGGCGTTGCAGGGTAGGATCAGACAGCATTTCAGAGTCGCGACAGGCGAAAGACCGAGCGATGCTGCTCGCGACGACGCCATGTTCGAGTGAATGTGCATCAGCTCGTCAAAGTCGCGCTTGTTGAACCTGCAGGTATCGAGTCAGATAGGTTAGTTCAACAATATCAAAGTGAGAGGACACAGAGATCTCGGCACTGGCGCTGGTACTTACGTTCCGCAGGACGCAGTGTGGAACTCGATCATCTCGCCGAAGCGCGAGTTGAACAGGTGCGCGTGCATAACCGAGCGCCAGATCATATCCAAATCGCTCACCGAGAAGAAATGCGCCTACAAAGAGACACAGAGATAAGCGTTCAGCAACCAAACTTATAACAGCAGCACATAAAAGCATCGCTTCACGCTTTGCCACGGGTACTTACAAAAAAACCTTGCGGTGTGGCAGTCGTTCCATCTTCTGCTCGCTTCCGCTTCTGACCTCCTGCTGGTGCCGCGCTATTCGGTGCGGCTTTTGTCTCTAGAAGCGAGTCTGCTGCTGCTGTTGCTGCGCTAGAAAGTTTGGCGTCTGCGTCGTTGAGCATGTGGTCGATCCCATTGCGACTGTTCGATCCTGCTACTGCCGCGACTGTCGCTGCTGGTCGCGTGATGACCTCCGTCTCTGGCGCATTCGCCGTCGCCGCTTCTTCAATTGCTGTCAGCACCGACACCAACTTTTGTTTGGCTTCAGGCTACACACATTCCCACAGAAAAGTCAATAACCTAGAAAACATGCACAGCCAAGCTCACTAGCGAGCATACCTCTTCAATGTGCTTCGTGGACTTGTTCAGCAGCGTGACTTTGCTGTGCGCGAGCTTGCTGAGTGTCGTGTTGAGCAGCTCGATGAGCGTTTTTTTCACGACCTGTCCGTCGAACGCGACCCAGTACATCTCCTGCTTCGGGTCCTTCGCATTCGCAGCAGCACCGTCGTCCTCCTCGCGCGTGATTTTGATCCGCTTGGCGAGCGGCGGGATCCCACCACCACCGCCGCCGCCTCCATGGAAGAATGCTTCGTCACCCGAGTCGTAGTACGAGTGGCCGTCTTCGTCGTCGTCGTCATCGTCGTCATCATCGTCCTCGTCTTCGTCCTCGTCTTCTTCAAAGTCGCCCTCGTCGCTCTCCAGGTCGTGCTCGCCGCCCGAATCAAAGTCTCGGTCATCACGGCCAAGCGCGCGCCCATTCGACAGCCTACCAGTGGTGGCAGTTGTAGCAGTAGCTGAACCAAACTGGTGGCCATGATGCTGCTGCGTAAGGTGATGATGGTGGTTGCTTGTGCTGGCATGAGGGAACTGCGCGTTACCGGGACGTGGCGCAGCACTGCCACCGCTGATGGTCAGCCCAGGGTTTGGTTCCGCCGCTGCATTCGCTGGTACCGCCACCGCTGAGGCGCTTGCGCTCACTCGCAGCGGCGCGGGCGGCAACCGCGTCTGTTGTTGAAGCTGCTGCTGCTGCTGCTGCTGCTGGTAGTCACGGCCACCATCGCCCTCCTGGTCGCCCACCGCATCATCTCCATCAGCACTCTCACCGTCGTTATCGCCTCCTGCTCCTTCTTCTCCCTCTTCAAGCAGCTCGCGCCAGTTGTTCTCCAGGATCCACTCGGATGCGGTCTCGACGCTGCCGTCGCAGATGTCCAGCTGGCACGAACAGGTATGTACAGCACATGACAACACACAAGAAGGTTAGACCGCATTCACACATAGAATCACACGAGCAGCACAAGTGGTTATGCACAGTATGACGCACCACGCGCTGCAGCGCGGGCGACGGGATGTCGGGGAACACGCTCTCGAGCGTCTCCATGCGGGCGGCGTTTGCCTGTTTGTTTGCTTTGAGTGTTCTCTTCGGCTGGTCGCTTGTGTACTATATTCGTTATGACAGGTACTTGGAGAGCAACCGGTTTCTACCTGTCTAAGATAATTGAACAATGTGGACTTTTGCCTGTAATACCTGTCTAAGATGATTGTACAGATTGAAGTTTTTTAAAAAGCAACGAATTGGCGCCAATCCAAACAAGGAGCAAATGCAATTGTATGAATGATTATGCGTCCTGCAGCAACTGGCGCGCCACGAGCGCTTGGTAGACGCCGCCATCACCATTCTCTGCACGCGCCATGAGCTGCTCGTGGCTGCCGAGCTCCACGATGGCCCCACCCTGTGTGACTGCGATCACGTCGGCGTTGCGCACAGTCGACAGGCGGTGCGCGACGATGATCGTCGTGCGTTTCTTGAGCACGAGCAGCGCATCGAGCGACTGCTGCACGAGGCGCTCGCTCTCGCTGTCGAGCGCGCTCGTGGCCTCGTCTAGCAGCAGCACGTCCGGGTCGCGCAGGATCGCGCGCGCGATCGCGATGCGCTGCTTCTGACCGCCCGACACCTGCGCGCCGCGGTCGCCCACGCGCGTGTCGTAGCCTTGCGGAAAGTTGCAGATGAACTCGTGCGCGCTCGCCTGCTTCGCGGCCTGGACGATGTCTTCGCGCGTGACCATGGCGCCAAGTTTCCCCATCGCGATGTTCTCGGCGATTGTGCCGGCGAACAGCACGGGCTCTTGGCTCACGAGTGAGATGCGCGCGCGCAGCCACGCGAGGTTGAACGCGCGGATGTCTCTGCCGTCGAGCGTCACTCTCCCAGCGCTCGGGTCGTAGAACCGCTCAAGTAGTGCGATCGCCGTGCTCTTCCCACTGCCGCTTGGACCGACCAGCGCTACCGTCTGTCCAGGTGCGACCTTGAGGTTGTAGCGCGTGTAGATTTGCGCGTCGGGACGCGAAGGATACGTGAACGCGACGTCGTGGAACTCGATCTCGCCTCTTATTAGCGGACTGGAGTCGCTGGATGGTGATGGTGATGGTGCCTCGCCCGCACTGGACGTGCAGTCGATTTCAGGGACGCGGTCGATGATCTGAAAGACGTTGCGCGCCGCCTGGACCGCCTTCGACCTGTCCGTGGCGTTCTGCGCCGCGAGCCCGACTGCGAACGTGCTCAGCACGAGCACGATCATGACCATGAACATGTCTTCGAACACGATCGTCTTCTCACTCACCCACTTGCCACCGAGCCAGAAGAGAAACGCGATGCTGATGTACATGCCGCCCTGCGAGACCCCGAAGACCGCGCCGCCGGACACGCCGTCCTTGACGTCCTTGCTCGTGGAGACGTCCAGGTACGCGGTGTACGCCGCGTGGATTCGCTTCTCCATGCCGAAAGACGCCACGGTACGGATCGAGCCGATGGCTTCTGCGAGCAAAGACCCGGCGGCGATGTCGGCGTCGTTGCTCGTGTGCTGGCTGAGCGTCCCCGAGTGCTGCTGCGAGAGCACGTAGGAGAAGAGCATGATGATCGGGAAGAGCGCGAGCATCGCGAGCGACATCTGCCAGCTGTAGTAGAAGCAGATCACCAGCGCGATGCCGAGCGTTGTGGCGTTCACGAGTCCCTGGTTGAGCGACTCGGCGGTGATCGCCTGCAGGACCGCCGAGTCCGTCGCGAGACGCGACACCAGCGCGCCGGAGGAGTTCTCTTCCAGGTCGAACCACGCGATCTCTTGGCGCAGCATCGCCTGAAAAGTCTGCAGTCGCATGCGAGCCACCAGACGTTGCGCTGCGATAGCAAAGCCAAAGTGCTGCATGACGATCGAGACCCCAAAGACCACGCCCAAACCGATGAAGCCGAGCGACCAGTCTCGAGCAATGGCGCGCATCTCACTGGGCGTCCTGTCATAGTCGAAGAGCAGCACGACGATCTTGGTCAGGATGACCCCCCACATGGGAAACACTGCGGCGTTGATGATCGCGCCGATGCTTCCAAGGACGAAGAACTTCCACTCAGGGAGGCTCATCCTCCAGATGCGGGATGTTGGTACGCGTTCCTCTTCCTCGATTGTGCTAGTGGCAGTTGTTGTTGGTGTTGATGCTGGCGGATCCGCGTTACCCTTTGCTCTCCCCAGACGCGCTCGTGCATTGGATTCCAGTTGGAGGCTACTGCTCAGACGCGCTCGACTTGTTTCAGCTACGGGTGACGTTATGGGCAACGAGGTCTCAGCTTCAGGGATGCTGCCATCTTTCACCTGCGAGTCTGTGTCTCGGTTTTGCGCTTGCACGAAGCTCTTGTAGTGACCATTTCGAAGGCTCATGAGCTCGCGATGCGAGCCGATTTCCACGATTCGCCCTTCATTGTGCACAGCGATGCGGTCCGCTCCTTTGATCGTCGACAGCCGGTGCGCGATGATGATCGTGGTCCTTTTAGATGTCGCCAGCAGCGCATCCAGCGACTCCTGCACGACGTGCTCGCTCTCGGTGTCCAGAGCACTCGTGGCTTCGTCAAGCAGCAGGATCGGTGGATTCTTGACGATCGCGCGTGCGATAGCAATTCGCTGCTTTTGCCCACCAGAGAGCTGTGCGCCTCGCTCGCCGACTTCAGTCTCAAACCCCTCGGGGAACGCCATGATGAAGTCAAACGCGTTTGCCTTTCGTGCAGCTTCATAAACCTGGTCGTCAGTGGCAGTTGGACACCCGTGGCGGATATTTTCCAGAATCGACGTCGCGAAAAGCACGGGTTCCTGGCAAACGAGTCCGATTTGCTGCCGGAGCCACTTGACGTTCAGCTCTTTGATATCGACGCCGTCGAGCTGCACCAGCCCTGCCTGTGGGTCGTAGAACCGCTCCAAGAGCGACACGATCGTGCTTTTCCCGCTGCCACTTGGCCCCACGAGCGCCACTGTCTCGCCAACGTCAACTGTCAGCGAGTACTCGCTGCAGACGTTGATCTCGGGACGAGACGGGTACGCAAACGTGATATTCGTGAGAGCGATTTTGCCTGCGACGTGGTTCAGGGTGCGGCCGTTTTCATCCAGAGGGTTCACTTCCGATTCGGCTTTGATGACGCAGAAGACGTCGTATGCACACGCTCGCGCCGCGTAGATCGCTTGCACGCTCGGTCCAGCTTGCCCCAGCGCCATCGCACCCATGATGACAGCGAAGAAAACCGACATGACCTTGCCGCCGTCGTAGCAGCCACGACTCGTGCACATGACACCTCCCAGCTGATCGTGGGAAATCTGCAGCGCGCCAAAGTACAACCCAGCGGCGTACGTGCAGTAGATCGTGAAGAACATGATGCCAGTGCCCCAGCCGATCGCGAGCCCTTTCTTGATTCCAGCTCTGGTCGAGCTCTCGAGCGCAGCAGCGTACTTGTCTACCGAGTGGGAGACCGCGTTGAACATGTGCACGGTGCGAACATTTTCAAGTGCCTCCTGCGCGATGGATCCCGCCTCACCGTAGGAGGCGATGCTGCTCTGAGTCGCCGCGGACACAAACTTGATCGTCACGAACGCTGTGATCGCGAGCAATGGGGTGAATGCCAGCAGCACGAGCGTGAGCTCCCAGCCTTTGACGAGTCCGATGATGATCCCCGAGAACCCCATCGAGAACAAGTGGATCCCGTCGCCGACCTTGCGTCCCATGCCTTCTTGAATGCTTACAGTCGAGTCTGCGACGCGTGTGGCGAGCTGCTTGGGGTCGTTCATGTCGAACCAGCTGATCTCCTTTGTGAGGATCGCATTGACGTAGGCGCTGCGGATGCGCTTGGCCTGTCGAGACGCAGTCAACGACCAGCAGGAGACCTGGATGAACCCGCCGATCACCATGCTGATGCCGACCCAAACGAAGTTAAGCGCCACCGAGTTGACGTTCGCTCGCAGCTGCTTGGCGTCCGGGAGATGCATCGGGTTGAACGCGTTGAGGACGTTGCCGATGAGGATGATCTGGATCGGTTGACCGAGTCCCGCGGCGAGCGCGCCGAGCGTCCCAACGACCATCAGCAGCACGTCGATTCGATCCGTGTAGGAGAACAGCGCGCGCAGCGGCGCAAGCTTCGAGACGGAGGCGGTGACGCTGCTACTACCGCTCGCTCCGCCACCAGCCGACTGGTTCTTTGGATCAGCCATGCCATCACCACCGAAACGATCTTCGCGCACATGTCCTGGAGGCGGTTTACCATCCCAGTCGTTATTGCCATCGTAATCTCGCCACGGAGCGGCCGTGGGACCACCATGTTGCGACACGGGTGTGTGAAGCGCCGCGTACGCCGAGTGCTGCCGCCCAGCGTCCTCCTTATCGACAGAGGCGTCCATGGACTCGCACTGAGTTTTGTCTATTGAGAGGGTGGGGGAGTAATCTGCGGAATCTCAAACCTTCCGCCCTGAGAAAGATCGTGAATACCAGCCAACAGCCTCCCCGCCTGTTCATTTCCAGCGGAGATCTAATCCCCAGATTCTGCAGAGTGAAATGGTGTCCTTCCAGCAACGAAAGATCGCGATTCCAGCCTCGTGATTGGCGGGCGAAGAGTCGCAAGCAAGTATCAGCCAATCAGACGCAGACGATCGAGACTCCTTAAGAAGCGGTTGATTCGCGGTGCTAATAATCTCTCTATTGATTAGCACCGCTAATTAATTTCGACCTGGACGATACACCACCTGCCCTTGCTGTTGCAGCAAAGTGACTGCTGGCTCTGAGCGCGTCGATTCAACTGGTCTGCAAGGCACCACGAGCGTTTTTTCGCAAGGAGCACGTGACGACGCTTTGTGGTGCATGACGTCTCTTTGCGGTGCACGATGGCCGCTCGATTGGCTCCGAAGAGGCGGCGTCTTCACAACAAGGGGCGGTATTCCCATTCGTCTCAAATGTCCACAGCCGCTCACAGGGACTTGACTTTGCACGCTTGTTGTTGGGGTGTTGCACTCTCTCATTGTTCAATCTACCACCTTCGCACCACCGCACGACTTCCAAACCGCCCAGCTGAGTTTAGCTCATCCTCAAGCAAGCGTTTTAACAGCTGAAAGAGACATCGAGACGTCATGGTGCGCGCTACTGGGTTCTTCAGTTTGCTTGCGCTCACCGCTACTGGGACGTCATGGTCCATTGTCCGCGGAGACCAACCGCCTGGGATCGATTATGTCGGCGCTGGGTACGACTTGGTGTTTGGGAACCCCGATGGATCTGAAGCAGCTTCCAGTGTGACGGACCCAGGCTTCCGAACCCATCTCATCAAGTTCACGTGGTAAGCGGATCTGCCTTATACTACCTGCATCTCTTCAATCAAGAGGTACTAACTTGGGTTGATATGGTTTTCGCAGGGATGACAACTTGGACACGTGCTCGGGCCTGAGCTACAACTGGACGTGCCCGAAAGAGCTCACGATCATGCCGCAGACCAGCTGCATGCAGCAGTCGTCGTCGAGCATGATCTCGTCCACCAAGTCGTTCCAGCAAGTGCTTCAGAAGGACGCCAAGGTGAGTGCGTCCGTAAAAGGAAGCTTCGGGGGTTTCTCCGCTTCAGCTTCTTTTAGCGGCAGTAACGCCATGTCCACCATGAAGAACAAGATCCAGCAGGAGAAAGTGACCACGTTCCAGAGCAAGGCGGTGTGCGTCGAGTACTCGGCGTCGCTCAAGATGGGCATCGACAGCAACACGCTCGAGACGCTCGCGCACTTCAACTCGGCGGTGGGCGAGCTGCCGCTGGTGTACAACTCGTGCTTCCAGCTCGACTCGATCGGTGGTCAGTGTCCAACGCGCGTGGACAACGGCTTTGGTGACGTCCCGCCGATCAAGAAGACTCTGCGCCGTCGTCTGCAAACGGATATCAACTACGACGATGACGACGACAACGACGACGACACTGTGAACGACTGCGCGTGCGACGCAAGCGTGATCAAGTACTTCCGGTTCATCCAGATGTTCGGTACGCATTTCACGACCAAAGTGGAGATGGGCGGCAAGATCATCCACCGCGTGGAGATCAAACAGTCGGACGTGTCGATGCTGCAGTCTAAGAAAGTGGACATCGCGTACGGTGCGTCCATGAAGGCGTCGTACAAGTCCGCGCTTGGAGGCGCGTCAGCGTCGGTGTCCGTCTCCGCGTCGGCCGCCAAGAGCGATGCCGACAAGTCCTTCGAAGCGGTCAAGAGCGTCGCGAAGAAAGAGCTCAACATCAACGTGGGCGGTAGCCCCAGCGAAGACTGGCGTGAGTGGGCCAAGAGCACCATGGACACGCCCATGCCAATCCGTTACACGCTCACGTCGCTCGTGGACCTGATCGCGAAAGTGGATGCGCGAAAAGCACCGCTCTTCGAGCAGGCTGTAGCGGACTACATCTCGGCGTACGGTCGCACGCTCTCGTTCGACACGGCAACCAACGCGAACGTGATGTTCATCGAGGTGCAGTACTCGCTGCTGGTCGGTACGATGACGAGCGCGACGTTCCGCGTCATGATCGGCAAGACTGGCGACATGCTCCCCGCGGTGATCACGATAAACAAACCTACTGGCTCGTTCCGCGTGGTGGTGCCCAAGCAGTACCAGATGGGCTTCGACGTGTTCGCCGGCAACATCCCTGTGACGCTGGAGTACGTCTCCGGCGTGTTCACAGCGCCAAAGATGATGTTCATGATGGAGGCGCTGCAGATGTCGTGCAAGGAGCTCCACATGAACAGCATGGAGGCGCTCATGGCGGACAAGAAGAAGAAGAAGAAAGCGCCGCCCACCGCGTCCACGCCGACGTCCATCTACTTCAACACGATCCAGCCCTTCGTGGTCATGTCCGACGCGATGCTACTGCCGCTCGACGACCAGTACGCAGGCAAGCAGCTTGGCACGGCGTCACCTTGGTCCATCAACCCAATGGACTAGACAAGAATTGGAGGACAAAGTGTGCTATGGATGTCAATGGGCAAGTGTCCTGAGCCAGCTAGGGAACTGAAAGCGCTGGTGAGTGGATTCACAAGGCTACCCATCAAACAAACCGTACCTCCCATAACCCCACAACCCGCTACTTGATCTTGTTGTTGCCTTTCTCTGCTTGAGCTTCTCGCACGCAGGTGTCCGTCCTGGCATGGTCCACACAAAACGCGTCAATCGACTCCACTTTTCAAGGGCGACGGTGCAAATTCTGAATGAGATGAACGCCAAACTAGCGAACGCCTCGCTTGCTATCTGCTACAGCGAGTGCTCTGCGCCGCCGCCTCTTGAACGCATTGCCCGCGCTTAAAGAAGCACATGACGGTCAGCTTCGCTGACTGGCTGTCTGCCCGCAACACCTTGCTACCGAAGTTAGCGGTTACGTATGGCAGGCAACACCCATCGTGGAGCTCGGCAGTCTCTTGGGCAACTCATAGCGCGTGCTGAGGCGGCGGTGAGTTCGCCAAGCGATTACTGCTGAGGCTTGTTGGAAAAATGAATTTTCCCTTCCTCCCTAAAATGGTCAAGCGATACATGTCTCACACTTCAACTTCAACACGTCTGGGAATTAAGTTGGAAAGGTAGATTACACCGTCTTTGTATCGGAGAGGGAGTTCTGGTGAAGGCTGGGTATTCGATACGACAGGTTTCCGTCCTTCTCTCTTCTCTCTTCGCGACACATTGCGACCCTTTATTATGGGAGTGAATGCGGGTGTTGCCATTTGCGCTTTTGCATCCAACAAGACACGACGACACCAGAAGAAGACGAAAGCCAATGACGATGGCGAAAACGGCAGTGAAGACGTGCGTTGGCTGGTTATTACAGCAGGCTGCATGAGCAACAGAGCAGTAATGATATAGCGACGAGGCGTCTAATGCGGTGCGTCTGAACGTGTGTGTGTGCTTGTGACTGTTTTTGTCCAACAGATTTGCGCATCAAGCGACGCTACCGCACCTGCCCGTTCCTGAGCTGAGCGACACGCTCGAAGGGTACCTGGCGTCGCTGAAGCCGTTCCTCTCCGAGGTAAGCGGATGATCTGTGCTTTGTGTAGTTACCTGCAGCGTGAACTGTTGTAACAAACTACTGTTTTCTTGATGTTCTCTTATGTGCTTCACCAAACAGAGTGAGTTTGCGGAAAGCAAGGAGCTGGTCGAGGATTTCGGGAAATCAGGCGGTGAGGGCGAGCAATTGCAGAAAGTATTGCTGCAGCGTGCGGAAGAGTTTCCAAACTGGGTACGTTGCCAGCATGCGTATGTTGAGGAGATTTCTGCTTGGACTTGCTCGTCAAGGTGCTAATGGTCTGTCGCCATTATTCTGTTACTCAGCTGGAAGAATGGTGGGAGTACGCTGCGTACCTGAGCGACCGCACGTCGAATGCTCTGTACATCAACATGGTGTCGGGATTCGGATCGTTTCTGGACTTTGACACACCAGTCTCCCAAGCACGACGCGCTGCAGAAACCATTCGGCAAGTATTAGCAAAACTGGTCTCGATGTTTTTTATCATGAAATTGTACTGATCAAATACTTCTGCTATTTGTTGCAGGTACACTTGCGAGTATTTGGAACTACTCAAGCAAGAAAAGCTCGTGCCTGATAAAATGGGCGGCAGACCATTGTGCATGAACATGTTCACAAGGCTGTTTAGTTCGTGCCGCATTCCTGGATCGCCAGTTGACTCATTTGAGGTAAGCTTCAAGAAACAGAACCTTTTGCATCTCGTCTACGCATTTGCTTACTGTGGTTGTGAGTGCGCAACACTGATTCAATTCGAACTTGCTATTTGCACCTGCAAAGCGATACAATGCGTCCGAAATTCGACACATCATGGTTTTCTGCGAGGGCCGGAGCTTCGTTCTGCCTGTCTATGATGACGATTCGAAGCTCTTGACGATCGGTGACCTGGAGTCCCAGCTTGTGCACGTTCTCAAGCACTCCAAGTACTTGAATTCGCTTAAAACATCACCTGCGGCACCAAGCCATTCAAAAGCTCAGTATGACGACGGTCGTTTCATCGGCGCGCTGACTTCGATGGGGCGGGATGACTGGGCAAAAACGCGGCAAGAACTCATCGAGTATGATGCATACAACAAAGACAGTCTCGAGATGCTTCAGAGCAGTTTGTTTGCTGTGTGCCTCGACAGCACGACCCCACCAAATCCTTCAGCCTTGGCAAAGGAGTGTGCGGCTGGCAGCTGCGGGAACCGGTGGTACGACAAGAGTTTCCAGTACATTGTCTTTCGCAACGGAATGGTGAGTTTGCGTTGGGCAGTGCTATATATTGGAGTTAGGTGCTTGAGTTCTGACGCTGCTGTCGCTCAAATCGTTGTTCCTGTAGGTTGGCGCGAACATGGAGCATGCAAACGTGGATGCAACCATTCTGATGACCATGTACCGCTGGCTCGGCGAGCGCTACTTGAATCGAAGTGGCGGATACGAGACGTTCATTGAGAGTCGCCACCACTCGCTCGATTTTCTACCGCCACCGGAGCTGCTAAAGTGGAAGCTGCCTCAAAGTCTGAAGGCGACCATTCCATTGGCGATTTCACGCTTCGAGAGGCAGGGAGACGCCCTGCGGTTGCATGTGATCCGCAACAAGAAATACGGCAAAGCGAACCTCAAGCAGGTGGGCATTTTCCCGGACATCTTTGTTCAAATGGCAATTCAGTTGGCTGGATTCAAGCTCTTTAGCGAGTGGGTGCCGACCTACGAATCCGGTCACACGCGCATGTATCTTCATGGACGCACCGAAACCATTCGCACTGTGACGAGTGAAGTCGCTGCGTGGCTCCAAGCAGTGAAAGAAAACGAGCCGAAAAGCGTTATCTACGACAAACTCAGTGCTGCGATGGCAAAGCACAAGGATATCACGATGGCAGCGCTCACGGGACAAGGTCAGTTCAGTATTCTCTCGCCTGCGTCAATTGCGAACTTTGACAGCAGATCCCATGCTAACTAACCTTCTCTATTTCTCACACCACAGGTATTGATCGGCATTTGCTGGGTTTACAGCTCGCAGCGCTACTCACTGGCAAGAAAGTGCACCCTCTGTACTCTGATCCAGCGTATGCGAAAAGCGGCGGCGGCGGCAACTTTGTGCTTTCTACAAGCAACGTGTCCGGGTACCCGTGGCTCTGGGGTGGCTTCGTGCCGATGATGAGCCACGGCATTGGAGTCTGCTATGGTGCCGAGAGCGATTTTCTCTCGTTCATCATCTCGTCCTTTGATGAGACGGCTCCATCTTCGCCCTCATCAGAACAACAAAAGCCTCCACGCTTTACAGCCCAGCAGTTCCAGCACGCGCTCTTTGCGAGCTTTGACGAAATCTACGAGCTCGTGAGCCAGCAGCGTCACCAAGCCAAGATGTGATGGAAGTACTGCGTAGCTCTTGTTCAGAGACGAAGAGACGAAGAGGAGGTCAAGTGGAAAGAGAGATAACTCGTACATTAATTCATGCCTGCACAGTTCACACTCTAATAGTGATCTTGAATCTCACCATTTGGTCATCAGTTAACTCTTTTGTAGCCGCATCGTTCGCCTTTCCTTCTGGTGATGCTGTGTGCGCGTTGGTCACAAGTTGCTCATTGAGCGCAGAGGAGAGACAGAGAGAGAGAGAGCATACTCTCGTGCTTCTACGCCGAACTGAGTCAGGGGTCTCAGGATCATTTCAGACAAACTCGTGCGTGCTCGCCATGTAGCCAATGTAGCCACCTCCCACGAACAGAACACTCAAACGCGCCAGGTCAGGCGTGCGGTAGAAACACGCAACAAATACTCAACATGACATGTAAGACATTGCGTTTTGCCCGTCGACTTGAGACTGGCTACACGGCGACAGTAGTCGCAGATCTTGTTTGAGTGGCGTCCGTTATCTTCCGTCCGGTACGATCACGAAGAGCACAAGAAGACGAAGCCTGCAGATTCTCCTTTGCGAGTCTACCTGCTCCACCAATATCGTAAAATATGCAGTCGCGAACCGATCGGCGTCGCTTTTCCCAATGTTGAAGGCAAAATGCGGTAAGGACCGCTCCGTGGTGACGACGCTGAACTCAAACCGAAAAGTCCAACTGTTGAAAGCGGTGAGTCCCACCACCACCGACACCACCAGCTCAAAATGTCAGAACGTACAGCACTGACCTCATTTCCACTGATTCAAAGCTCACGAGAGGGAGACACTGTGCCCATGTACGACGATGATGCCAGAGAGTGGCGGACCCAGCAAAGGGAAAATGAAGAAGAAACCGATTCACCTGCTGCCTGGCTTATGATGACAGCGAGCAGCCGGTGGTAACTGCTGCTTCCAATCAACCCCTGCATCAGTTGAGAGAAGAGAGAGAATGCTGATAGAGATGAAGAGGATGCGAGGGTGCTTATAGCCTGGTGCCAAAAACCGCTGCTATCAATACAGTACCTACGGATATCCGTGCTTCTCTCGCTCGCACCACTTGCCCCAAAAGAGGCCTTTTCCCATTTGATCCTGATTCCTGAAACCAAAGTGCTGCTGTCTTCCATCGATTATTTACACAGGAGTTCATTTATGACGTGGCTGAGCTCCATGTAAAATGGAAATCGGTCATGAGCCGGAGCTGCTATCTAATATATTTCGTTAGCGCGAGCGCCACATGCAATGTTAAGTGAAAATCAGACCAGCATTGCGCTCATGGGCGGTGCTGTAGAGCTGACATGGAGCGCGCGAAAGTGATGGCAACATTGGCATCCGAACATGACTGAGAAGAACAGTTGGGGCTCACGCAGGTGGTCCCTTGCTAAGGAGCCAACCGCTTGCGCGTTGTTGCACACACGCAGAGCAGCATCCTCATTTTGGTTCCTCCAGCCCTCGCCAAGCGCCAGCTGGCTGGATGAATAAATTTACTTCATTTCCTTCTCCCTCTCTCTCTCCATCAATTGTCTAACAAATCAGAGTCTCCACACTTGACTCACAAGGTTGTTGAGGAGCTCCTCAACGGAGCCCAAAAAGTTTCCAAGGAAGCCAACAAGATGAGTCCTTCGAGTCATCTTGTCGACCTCATTTTGGAAAGAGACTTCGAGTCATCTTTTGCGGGAGAGAAGAGTCCTAATAAAACCATCAAAAGCGGCATCACCACCTATGGGAAACGCCACTCCAGCCCAATATTGTTATGAAGAAGCCCGAACGTGTTATTATTTGGAATGTTTTTTTGCGGCGAGTTTACACGTTTGTAAGATGGGGTTCAACGTCCGTTCGGTTCAGAATGGGTACACTCCACGCACTTGACTTTATTGAAATCTGCAGAAATTTTGGAACTGGTGGAGTCTTCTCTTTTAGGCAAAATAATAGAGCCAATATCCAATCGGTTTGCAACGGAAGAAAGAATAAGCTCAACACACATGTGCCAAAGATGCAAAACCAACCACGCACGCAACAATAAGAACAGAGAAAGAAAAAAAAACGCAGTCGCAACTGCGCAAAAGAAAAACTTTCTGCGCGCGAGCCTCGACAATACGCTTCCCACTTGTTGATAGCGGCGTGTGATCTTTACTGCATCGCAAACCGAATCCAAAAGTTGCTCAAACCCAGCAAATGAAAAGCATGTGCATGTCGTTGTGTTTTGATTCTCACAGCACGCGAGAGTGATCGTAAAGTATCGCATTCTGTGATGCACCGACAAATGCTGGGTCTGAGAAACCTCGACACGTCCACATTCACTGCAATATATAATTACCTGTGTGATGCAAATGTTCACAAATTTTGTAGATAGATTTCACACAAGTTGTTTGCACCCTTTATAAATATAAAACCTTTGAAACACAATCCTTTTGGATTTTTAAACAATCAAATTGTGGTCCTACCTTCACTGATGTAACTGGTATCAGTACATATTAGTAAAATGTTTGTCATGACTACAAGAAACACGTGAGAATTTCCAGGAAGTACTGAAATAAGTGAGCTTTGGAGATCTTTCCTACAACCGGACAACAGCACGCTTCAAAGTATCGCAAAAAGGCTTGTTTCCATCGACCATCTGCTTTTATAAACCACATTTCCATCTCCACGCCTTCAATCATAACATGCAAGAAACAGCAACAAATAGACAAGCCAACAAGCAAGCAGACAAGCCACTCAACAACACAATAACCAATCCGCATCATTGCATCACGCTTGGCTTGACTGGAGAAGACAGCGGTCTGTCTGTCCGTCTGACTTGCGGTTGACCCCCCTTTCCACTTTTCCACTTGCACCCAGCCGGTCCAACGCGCGTTCCCTCATCCATCTCATTCCCCTTTTCCACACCAGCTCGACCGACTGATCCCTGCAAAAGCCGCAGGCAAACAAACAGCGAGGGCACAACTCAAAAGGCAGCCGCAAGCGCAACAACAAGACCAGCAGCACCAGCCACTTGGCGCGCAACAGCCCAACAAGCAAGCAAGCAAACAGCCCACAACAACAAACAAGTCGCGACACACAACAAGCAAGCAAGCGTTTCGCAAGTGAGTCAGTTGTGTCTGTCATACCTGCCCGTTACTTGCTAGTCAACCAGTCTCGCGTAATAGACAAACACGCCAGCAAAAATGCCACTCAAGTCGTCGACGCCCAAGTGGAAGAAGTTCCGGTGCCCACCGCTCTCGGCCAAGCGCAAGCAGCAGATCACCAAGGAGGCGGACATCGCGTGCGACGAGCTGCTACGCTTCTCCGCGGGCGAGGTGTTCAGTGACACGGGCGGCAGCGACGAGAGCGACGACAACGAGATCCACATCCCCGAGGAGCTCAAGTGGGAGTACGCCGAGCAGGTCGACTCGATCCGCGTCGAGAAAGTGCGCGTGCGCTCGGAGAACAAGAAGTCAGTCTACTACTTCCGTGGCATCACGACCATGGAGTCCACGACGCTCGAAGAGATCATGGAGCTCTACGAAGTGGACGTGAAGCACCCGAACGTGCAGCTCGAGACCAAGCTGTCGCCCGACATGTTGCACTCGGTCATCCTGTACGAGATCAAGCCGTACAACTTCCACGACAACACGGTGTTCATCGGCATCCGTTGGTCCGCCGTGCGCTCGCCCTACTTCCTCGTGCGCAACCGCGACTACTGCTACTTGGAGATCCAGCGCCGGTTCACGCTCCCGGACGGCCGACGGGGCTTTGCGCGCTGCCTGCACTCGGTCAAGATCAAGAGCTGTCCAGACATGGAGAAGACCCACGGGTTCGTGCGCGGCAGCATGTACCGCTCGGGCCTCGTATTTATTGAAAGCCGTCGCGACCGCCGCACGCTCGACGTCGTGCAGGCCGTGTACACGGACCTGAAGGGCAACGTGCCGCAGTGGATCGCCGCCTCGGGGCTGCGCCACCGCCTGATGAACCTCGAGCACCTGAAGAAGTACGTGACAATGAAGCGCGTGGCGAACCAGACGTTCGCGCGCCGCAGCCAGATGATGGCGCCCGACAAGGTCAAGACGTGCTTCGTGTGTGTCGACGACATCGGCACGTTCCAGCGCCGATACAACTGCCAGAAATGCGGCGAGGTGAGTGAGCCATTCATTCGTTTGCATCGCTTATTCATCTCTGTTAACAACAAACACTCACACCACTTGTGACTTGCCACCACACCACCAATTAACAGGTCATGTGCGGCCGGTGCAAGATGACAATACACGCCGAGATCCCCGTGGTGGGCAAGATGAAGCTCACGATCTGCAACTTGTGCTCGCTCGCGATCAACCGCACGGTGCTCCCGGACAGCGGCAGCAGCGCCGACTCGCGATCCCACGACGGCGCGCGCCCGTTCTCCGTCACACCCGCGCCAATGTACCGCCACAACGAGTGCGGCGACGACGAAGTGGGGCCCTTCCGCAAGCGTGCGCTAAGCCTCAACTCGTTCCACACCGCCAACTTTGACCAGACGTCGATCTACAGCTCCGTGCGCTCCCATGAGATTTAATGTGGGGGAACAACAACAACCGTCTAACACACGCGAGAGAGCCGTCAAGTCAAGCCAACGCATTATGAGCGCGTCAACCAGCCAGTCAGCAATGGAGAGCAAGCAGCTATTAGGAGAGCTCCCAATTTTTTTTATCAGCAAGATACACATGCGCACATTCGCTTTATTAGTGATTCCTTGCAAGTGTTGCTTGCTTGCTTGTGCAAACCACCAGGCCTCCTTGTGTTGTGCACCTGGATCCAAAGATCCACTCACAGTGAGTGTTGTTGTCGAAACCAGATCTTGCTGGTGGTGGTGGTGGAAGATCCAGAAACAATGACGCACACACGGCGAAAGCGTAGCTCATGCGCGTGCGGGTGGGTGGATGCGGTGGCAGGCAGACGACGAGGCAGACGACGCAAAGTTCTGAAAGTTCAGATCTCATTTGCTGCTAGGAAAGGCTCTTTCACATTTGAGTGAGGCTGTCCCCCAGCTTTGTCTTCAAGTCGGTCGATGGACTCGCTGGATACCCTCTCTAAGCCGATAAAGCAAGTACCGCACAGCAAAAAATGGCTTACAGAGGGTAATTGCAGCAATGAAAATCGAACTTTGGAGGACACTCACAGTACTGCACTTGACTTGCGTTTGATGCGCCGCCAAAAGCAACAATATAATGCTGAGCACAGCACGAAGAGCTCCAGTGAAGTGTCTCGCGGCGCTGCAATGGGCCGCCACCACGAGCTGTAGAGGCAGGCGCAAAGGGCTGCTCTTGCACGCGCCGTATGTCTCTTCATCGTCCGGCAGCGATAGCAGCAACACTGGCGCTGAGACACCCGCGCCTGCGCTTCGCATCGGCGTCGTCGGACTCGGCGCGATCGGCACGATTTGCTTCGCCAAGCTCGGCTGCCTCGCCATCGCGCAGAGCAATCACATTATCAAGCGAGATGCTGCGTCGCCATCATCACAAGCTACTAATGAACGTGTCTTAGCGATCGCTGTGGATGCGTTCGTGAAGTCTCATCACTTCGAGACGCTCTTTGGCGCTGCATCGGAGAGTACACAGCGGTATCCAGTCGTGGCTCTGCATGAAAAGGTGTCAAGCGAAGGCGTTGCTGAGACGATGACGCAGATCACGCAGAGCATCTCGTTCAAGCTACAGACAGCAGATCGCCTGGCAGTGTCCGTTGATACTGCGAACGTTCGTATTCGAGTATTAGCACCAGAGGATGATAACTCTGTGAACGGTGAAGATGAACAGCTCGACGTGGTGCTCGTGGCAGTGAAGGCGTACGACAGTGCGTCGGTCGTGAAGCATCTGCAGCAACAGCACGCGCGGCTGTTCAAGAAAGACGCGCTCTTCGTGCTGCTGCAGAACGGACTCGGCGAGCTCCCAGAGCTGAACGACGCGAGTGTGGAGACGGAGAACAGTAGCAAGTTCAGTCTGCTGGCTGCTGGTGCTTCGTGGCGCTTCGCACACGGCGTGACGTACATTGGCGGTCGCGTGCTGTCGTTCGCGAACGTGCTTGTGAGCGGCTTCGACGCTGCGAAGACGTACATCGCGCCGATCCCTACGTCCTCATTAGATGATGAAAACGACGAGCAGTTGGTGAACAAGATGAAGTTGCTGGGCGAAGCGATGGCATCTGCAGGTACGACCGCCACGCTCTTGGGAGCATGCTGCAGATAGATGCCTTGCGATTGACAGTGCTGGCATGTGTGTGTTGTATGTGCATGTATGTGCAGGCTTCCAGTGGGAGCGCCTCACTGCAGATGAAATGAAGGCGATGCAGTGGAAGAAACTGATTGTGAACGCTGGCATCAACCCGATCGCGTCGATTCTGAACGCGCCGAACAAGGTGCGAGTCCTCCGTCGCCCATCAGCTTTACCTTACTGAGCCAGTTGGTTCTGACGTGTTCGTACCTCACTCTCTCTCTTGTATTGTGTATGCTGGATGGAACCAAGAGCGTCGGCGCGTGTGAATGGAGTCGCGCGTGCGTGGAAGCGGTTGTGAGCGAGGCGTTCGACGTCGCGATCAAGGAGCAAGTGGTGCTCAATTGCACCAAAGAGGTACGCGTTTCACAAGGTTATATTATATGAGATGGAGAGAGCAAACCCTGTTGGGATGATTGTTCGAACTACGTTTGCACTAACTAACGTTGTGATTTGCTTGAAATTGGTTCTCATTATACCGAATACATAGGAACTCGTGCGCGAAGTGCTCCAGGTGGCCGCGAATACCGGCAACAACGTCTGCTCCATGGTCGCAGATCTACGGAAAGGCTCCAGGTACGTACGTCCAGTTCATCATCGATCGGGCGTTGTTGTTGTACCCCCCATTGATTTGGTCTCAACCACCACGCTCTTCCTTCTCTCT
>JAASFI010000677.1:0-20018 GCA_023333705.1 Globisporangium viniferum | reverse complement strand
CAGTAGCAGTAGCAGTAGCAGTAGCAGTAGCAGTAGCAGTAGCAGTAGCAGTAGCAGTAGCAGTAGCAGTAGCAGTAGCAGTAGCAGTAGCAGTAGCAGTAGCAGTAGCAGTAGCAGTTGCCTTTACTATGTGTGGAACAACCAATCAATCAGTTGGTCGGTCGATAGCATGCGAACACAAAAAGCCTAGATAGAGGTAGGTGATTTGTTGTGGAGCCAGACGAACCGAAAGCTGAAGTCCGCGCCAATTTGCCAAGCACAACACCACCGAACGTAGCCCAAAGCAGCGTTAGTCAGATCCGCCCACCACCACACTCCAGAGGTCTTTAGTATCAGAGCAAACCAACACCAACGTACCAAAGCGCGTGAGTGAGTTCTGCACGGCGTAGAAGAATCAGAGCACGAGCTTGGACTGGACCATCACCCACTGGTTGTCCCGCACGAACACCAGCTGCTTGAACAACTGGATGTGCAGCTTGCGCTTGAGAATGTACGTCATGACGAGGAACGAGAAGAGCTCGAAACCCGCGTACACGACCACGTTCGACACCGTGCGCTGCAGCTCGTCCGTGTCCATCTTGGCCAGCTGCGTGTAGTACTCGCGGTTCGGCAGGTTGTACGCCGCGACCACGTACATGCCTAGTAGAATGATTTCATTTCACAGTCCAGAGGTTAGAGGCAACAATGTTGAGAGTCTAGGGCTCGAAGGGATTGAAAGTGGAGGAACCAACATATTGTAGATGATTGGGATGATCACTTCGGTGTACTCGATGAGCAACACGAACTCGGTCATGAACAGCAGCTGCGTGGCCTTCTGTACAAAGTAGAGCCGCTGGGCGTCGTTGAAGAGATCGATGCCGGACTCCGTTCGGTGGTCTTTCCCCGCAGTAGAGGACGGCGCGTACTTGCCAGCGACCGCGCCACTCGGCGCGAGTTTCGCATCAAGAGCGCCACCACCCGGAGCAGTAGCAGCAGTAGTAGTAGCGACTGGGGCTTTGGCGAACGAGCTCAGTTTCTGCTGCTGCTGCATGGCGTCCACATTCGTCGTCACGGGCACGACGATGATCGACCTGTGCGTCGGCTGCAAGGCCCGCGAGCTCTTGTTGCTGCGCTGGACGAGGTGGTCGACGCGCTCGCTGTTCATGCACGACTGGTGCAGCGACAGGTGGGTCTTCACGCGCGGGTCCTCGTCGACGATGATGAGCGCGATCTCGACAAAGTTCTTGCCCTGCCACGGGTGGCCCTGTGGGATCTTGTCCATGAAGCGCTTTATCTCGTCCAGCATCTCGTTCACGTCGCGGATCGAGAGCCAGGCCTGGAACCAGTCGACCATGAACAGGATCAGCGTCGCGCCGATCGAAGGCGAGCTCTACATGCAGCACGCCACGTAGAGCGCGTTGAAGATCTCGACATTGAAAATCACGATCTCGGGCTTCATGTCGTCCATCTCGCCCAGGTACCGGCTCATCCAGTTCTTGAGCGAGATCTTGATAACCGGCAGCAGGATCACGTACACGTTCTGTGCGCTCGAGCTGATCGACTGGAAGCTGTAGATGAACACCAGGTAGATGAGCGTGAGCGACACCTGCGCAATGAACACGATAAAGTAGTTGGTCAGGTCCACGCGGAACTGCGCGTTCTCGCGCAGCAGCCTGCCAAAGTAGTACGCGAACGTGACGCAGGTGAACGTGAACCACATGGGCGTGCCGACCACGAGGCTGAACAGCAGCGGGAAGCTGACCACGTGGGACATGAGGAACTGGAAGCCCACGCCGCCGACGCTCGCGAAGAACGACGTGAGCGTGATGCGCATGAGCCCCAGCGGGAGTCCGGGGACGCTTAGCGGGAACTGGCTGAGCATCGCGTACGAGATGAACACGGTCGTGAGGTAGTTGCGCGTCCAATGCACGTAGTTGGTGTTCGTGCCTTGGTCCGGGTCCGCGAGCGGCACCGAGTCGATGAGCGTGATGAGGATCAGACACGGGAGCGGCGTGAACAGACAGAGCGCGACGACGCGGAAGAGGCTCGCGCTCTTGCTGTACGCGCGCATGTGCTGCAACGAGTACTGCCGTTGAGCTCGACCTGGAACGTGACCCAGAGGCCGAAGAGCCTCTTGAAGAAGCGGAAGACCACGCCCATGGCGACTGAGAAGTGATGCAAACGGTACGAATGATGCGAATGATGGGGACTAGAGAGGGACCCTCTCGGTTCTTGATGGAACTTGGACTTTGGCTAGCTGCCGGCGACAAGGTGACGAGTGGGAATCGTGGCGAATGACGACGCAAGTTCGGTCATTCAGCGAGAAGAGAACGGGCGTTGGCTCGTGGCGTTTTGGCCTCTAGTTCGCACGCAGCCTCGTGCGACCTATTCTTGCCGTCCGTTGAGACTGATCGCGCTTTTCGTCCTTAGGACTTTCGATATACTACGACGCTGGAATGATGCGATGAAGCAGAGAACCTACCTCGCTCGTCCAATTTGGTCGAAGGAGTTTCAAGTTGCCAACAGCTACAACGACCTGGGCGTTAATAATAAGATCTCCTCTTGGCCATCTATCAACTTAGTGGGGCATGATTATGAGGCTGCTGGTCGGTTGTTCGCGACAGAATGGCGGCGTTGCTTTGGTTCAAAGCTAGTCCATTGACACTTGAGAACCAGGTCCGCCCTAACGCATTTCTATACTCCTCTCGTTGAGGGCAGCGAATCCGCAACTGGAAGCATCCGCTCCCAGCAAACCCTGCTCCAAATGAGCATCTTTGATCGTTCGAACTTGGCCTTCACGCTTTTCGAAGTCTCTGAGGAATAAAATGGCGCCTTCGCCTGATTCAATCTGTCTTTCTGAACCACTTGAACTGAAAACTCGAGTCCGCACCTGTCAGGTTTCAACAACAGGTTAGCCATGAATCACAGATTAGATAGTGGCGATGATTAATAGCCAAGAAGGTATCCAAGAGGTCAAACCTCTGCCTAAACTCACCGAAGTGGTAGAGCGACAGCTGCACGGTGAAGAGCACCCAGACGATGATCTTGGTCTGCACAAGCCCCCATTGCGACTCGAACACGAACGCGAGCTGGTGGAGCGTCGAGAAGCGCACGCGCCGCTTCACGGCGTAGTTGAAGAGCACGAACGAGAGCAGCTCGAGCCCCACGTAGCGTATGACGCTCAGGATGTTGGCGCGCACGTGGGCAAAATCCGCAGTGTCCGCGAACTGCTGGTAGAACTTCCGGTTCGGGAGGTTGTACGCGGCGACGATGTACACACCTGCAAAGGGGGTACAACCACAAACACGTACATCAATACGGAAATTGGTTGATGTCTCTATGCCCCCCTGGTAAGCTCTAGAAATACAGAGAGAGGTGCACATACAGTAGATGACGGGGATGACCACTTCCGTGAACTCGATCATGAGCACAAACTCGGTGATGTGCAGCAAGCGAAGCGCCTGCTGGACGTACTTTGGGGCGTCGAGCGCCAGGGAAGCGCTAGTTCTCGCTAGAGCGTCGCCCGCTTTCACCTTGCTCGTGGTCGGCAGAGTTTGCTCTCCGACGTGTTCAGGTGGTAGTGGTGGTGCGGCTTGGAGGTCAGGGTGTTCGCTTGGGGGGTCGTTTGCAGCAGGTGCATCGCTAACTGGAGGGAGAATAGAGGAGGCGTGTGGTCCAATGGCGGCATCAACAGCGTCGTGGTGGTGGTGATTTCCAACAGCGATGCGCTGGACGCTCAGGATCTTGTACCGCAGCTGACTCACTGCCGTCTTGCTCTTTAACTGGAGCCCTGGTGCCTTCTCACCCGTAGCCTGAAGCATCGCGAGCCGAGCAGCAGTGACGACGCTCGGGTGTCTGCCCAGCTGCTCGTTGTTGGTGAGCAGGTGCAGCGCCGACTGGACCGTCATCGTGTGGTCTCCGTTAGCAGCGGCATTCGCCATCACGGTTGGCAGCTGGGACTTGATCCTTGGGTGGAGCTTGGCAATCTGTCGGAGCACGTTGTTGATGTCGATCATGGAGAATACCGCCTGGAGGAAATCGACCCCCATGAGCAGCAGGACCGTGTAGTTGGACGTCGAGCTCTGCATGCAGCAAGCCACGAAGAGCGCGTGGAAGAGCTCGACGTTGAAGATCACCATCTCGGGCTTCAGGTCCTCCAAGTGCGCGAACGCGTGGCTGATCCAGTTCTTCGCGCCGAGCTTGATCACCGGGAGCACCAGCGCCAGCGCCGTCTGGCCCGTCGAGTCGAGGTTGATGAACACAAAGTTGAACACTGGGTAGATCACCGTGAGCGACGTCTGCGCTGTGAGGCCCAAGAGATACGTCACGAGCTCTCTCCATACTGCTGGGTCCTCGCGGAAGGTTCTCCCGTATTTCAGATAGAACCAGACGCCGAGCACCGCCAAACGGGCCGGGACGCTCGCAACGATCGTGAATGGCACGGGGTACCCGATCACGAACGCCATGCCGATCTCCGTGAGCGTCGTCGCCAGTGTCGTGACCATTGTCATGAGCAGCACCAGTCCCAGCGTCATGCGCAGCTTGGGGACAAAGTGGCGGCACTGCTCCAGCACTGTGAATGACACAAAGAACGACACGATGGCGGACCGCAGCCAGAAGAGCGCGCTTTGTCCGAGCCCCAGGTCTGGGGCCTTGAGTGGGATCGAGTCCGCGAGCACGATCACGACGAGACAGGGCATGGGCACGAGCAAGAGCACGAGGTACACGCGCGCGTAGCTCGTGGTCTCGCAGTATTTGCTGAACCTCGTCAGGCGCTCGACCGAGTACTGGCCATGGAGCTCCACCTGGACGCTCTCGAGGGCCAAGACGGCTCGGTGGAAGAGCTGCTGGACGCTCATTCGCTTGACTGTGAGAGAATAAGCGAGAGTGGGGGCCTTGGGGGGCGGTACTGGGAGAACTGGTCGGCGTCTGCTTGCTGTTGCTGCTGTTGCAGACAGCAGAACCCTCCTCTTGTTCTGTGTTTGTTTCACTCCTCAGCCGCAGAGAGAGAGAGAGAGAGAGAGAGCCGAGAGTGATCACGAGCGTTCATTCGCTCGGCCCCAAAATTAAAGCCGATTGAGTCATTCTCTCTGTGGCTGGCACAACGGACGAGGGGGTTTCGCATCTGGTAATACCGAAAATGGGTTGTTGGAAGAAGAAGAAAAATCGAATTGGTGCTGAGAACGGGCTGTCGGCTGCGCCATGGAGGCCGGCCCGAGTTGGTTGGCTAAGTCGCGCGTGGTGGTCTTGGTGAGGGTGCCTTAAGAGCGTTTGGTCGTCCTGAATCAGCTGCACGGCCTTCTCAGCCAGACATCCGCTGGGTTCTTCTTCACCAGAGGTCGTCGGAGAACGTGCTGTTGGGGAAACCAATGTCGCCTCTAACCGGAGTAGGTTGTCCAGGATCGTGTTCACGTCGCGCATGGATGGGGACGAGTGGAGAAAGTCTGACGCCATGAGCGTCGCGGTCGTGAGCTGCGACGTGGAGTTCTGCATGCAGAACGAGACGAAGAGCGCGTGTGAAGATCTCGACGTTGAACACGAGCATCTCGGGCTTGAGACTTCCGATGTGGCGGTAGAGGTGGTTCACCAGGTTCTTGCTTGCATGCTTGAGGAACGGCAGTAGCAGCGCGAACGCAGTCTGCGTGGACCTCGTGAGCGACACGAAGATCGAGTTGTAGACTGGGTAGATCACACAGAGAGACACCTGCGCAGTGAGGCCGAGCGCGTACGTGATAGGCTCGCGGCGTGCGTGCGTGGCTGTTCTCACCCAGCAGGGTCCTCTATTTCACAGCCACGCAGACGACCAACGTGTCAAGTCGTGGCACAACGCACTGCGGCATTGTGAAGGGCAATGGGAACCCGATCTTGGACGCGAGGGAGATCGCACAGCCAGTCGCGGAGATCTCAGCGATGGCCCCAGCGAGCGTCTTGGCCATCGGGATGCTCGGGACAAAGCGCCGGTACTGTTCCGCTATCGTGAACAAGATCACAAAGCCGGCAACCGTGAGGCGCAGCCAGAAGAAGCCGCAGTTTATCCGCCCTTCCTCCGGTGGCGCAAGCGGGATCGCCTCTGTCGTCACCAGCAGGAGCATGCAGGACATCGACGTCAGCGGAAGCACGGCTGCGACGCGTAAGGCGCTCGTGGTCTTACAGTGCTGCTAGAACTCGCGCATGCGCTCGACAGAGGACTGGCCGTGGAGCTCGACCTGCGGGGTGTCCCACCTCGACAGCGCGCTCGTCAACGTTGATCTCCGGCAAGCGACGATCGTCTGGTTTGCTTGCATCTCATACGGTGCTGCGAGCACAACCAACAACATCGCTGAGCACAGTATCACGGTGTCGATCAGGGCCTGCGACATGCCCTCGCGATTCGGCCGTGCCGCTCCATGTGGTTGAAGACAGCCTCCTGATCCTATCCCAGCTCCAACGGCATCGCCCTCCCTAGGTGTTGCACCTCCAGCGCCTGTATTACGCCTCACGGCTGGACGCGACTGTGCTCGGCGTCTGCAGTTGGACGCACCACCTCCGTGAACACAACAAGATGGCAGACGCCGCCGCCAATGCGGTGATGGACGCCAGGGCATCGATGCGATCCGCTTCTCCGTATGTGCGTCCTGAAGCCCCTACCGTACAACAGCACCTCGTATCAGACATCTCTCACTAGTTCCAGTGCACCGCCGAGGCGGCGACAGAGCTTCGTGAGCATTAGATTACCCTGCTTAGTAACTACTGATGCGGTGCCAACTCTGTTATCACCGCACCAGCATGGCTATTAGTCGTTCACATATGTGTAACCTAATATACCTTATCCTTACACTGAAACTGAAACTAGACAGCACGTTCGCCACCAGTGTCAGTTGATGCATGCCTTTGATCCTTTGGTAGTGGCGTCAGTAGGAAAAATTTAGTTGTGGCTCTTGGTTGGCGACCACCGAGTTGTCGTCATATGTAGATGTGACGGAATGAACCAGCATCAGACTCTCCAAGAACAACGCACAGTTGCCCCGCTCAAAAATAACAAGGGTGATTTTTGTACTTGCGCAGCATTGGAGAAAAAGGTATCTTGTGCAAATGCGAATTGTTTGGTGGAGCTTGGGACTTGGCGAGTGCTGGCTAAATATGGGAGGTAGGCATCTTGGGATTGACGGAGCGGAGTTGTATCATGAGCCATTCGCCGCTAGGAGCTGCTGGCAACAAACACGTTCATTTGTTCGACGCAGTCAGTTGCTTTGGTTGTGCAGCAAGGCGAACTTGAACGTGTAATCGACACCTGTAACATGCGAGACAATAGAGGCACAACCCCACCTCCCTGATCAGTTTCCGCGCTGGTAATGAAGAGCTCTTGAGCCAAAGCAGCTACACAAAAACCTACCAAAGTGTTCGAGCGACATGTTGAGCATGAACACGAGCCAGAGGATGAGCTTGGACTGCACGAGCCCCCACTGCTTCGCAAGCACAAAGCCCAGCTGGGAGAGCGGCGAGACCTCGATATTGCGCTTAAGCACGGCCTGGACGGCCAGGAACGACGCCAGTTCCAGGGCCGCGTAGAGCAGGACGTTGCCCACGATGTTCTACAGACGTGGGGCGTCGATTTCGCGAAGCTGCGCGTAGAAGACGCGATTCGGGAGGTGAAAGAGCGCCACGAGGTAGATACCTAGGTAGAGTATGGTATAGGGAGGGTTAGTAAATACAAGTCCGCTGAAGGTTAAATGCTACAAAGTGAATGCCGACGACAACAACATACCCACGTACTGTAGACAACCGGGATGATCACTTCGGTGAACTCGACGAGGATCAGGTACTCGGTCATGCACAGCAGCTTGAGCGCGTGGTGCATGTACTCGATCGTCTCGGAATCGTTCATCTGCTTCACGAGGCAGGCTTCGTACTCGGACAGAGTGGACAACGACGACGGGAGCAGGTCCCTGGAAGCTGACGCTAGCTGGGGTGAAAATGAGGATACTTCGCTTTCGAAGCTGGCAGGTGTCGCTACTGCTGTGTGCTGTTGATTTGCCGCACGGTTGCCTCGCAAAGTGTTGGCGATCGCCCACCGGCAACTCCTGTAACCGCCTCGTATCGTAACCCGGCGACCCGCGCTCTTCATTACCTGCGGGTACTGCCTGGAGATGTAGATCGTCATCTTGAGCAGCGAGGTCCTGGGCTTGACGAGGACTTCAATTGCTGCATCATTTGCTTGCAAGTGCTTGTCTCGAGCCTTAGCTTCGATGCCTTTCAGGATCTGCACGATCGTCGTCACATCCCTGAACGACATCCAGAACTGTACGAAGTCCATGAGCATGAGCAGCAGCGTCGTGAAGACTGACGTGGAGTTTTGCATGCTGCAGGCGACAAGAGCGCGTGGAAGATCTCGGCGTTGAAGATCACGGCTTCGGGTTTGAAATCTTGCGAGTGGCAAAACGCGTAGCTCATGAGGTTCTTGCCCGCGAGCTTGATCACGAGAGCAGCAGCGCGAACGCGGTTTGGCGGGACGACGACAGACTCACAAACACGAAGTTGTACGCCAGGTACACGAGCGAGAGCGTTATTTGGACTAGCACAACGGTGGAGTAGCTCTTCACTTCTTCCCAGACCGCCGGTTGCTCGCGGAGAAGCCGGCCGTAGAACCACCAGTAGGTGGCGGTGCCCAAGACCAGAAGCATCGGGCTACATGTGTTGACTGCGGATGGGAGCGGGGACCCGATCGCCGTAGCCAATCCGAAGGCAAACAACGAAGACCCGCCACCAACAAACGCTGCAATGATCACAGTTTGGCGAACCGTCATCTGCAACTTGGGCACGAAGCGACGGCATTGATCCGCCACCGTGAAGATCGTGAAGAACGTCATCACTGCGGCGCGGATCCAGAAGACCTGGCTGTGGCGAATCCCCCTTGTCGGGGGCTCGAGTGGTGCGGCGTCTGCCAGCAGGACCACGAGAAGACAGGGCAGCGGCGTGAGCAGAACCACCGCCAGCACGTGCGCTAACGAAGAGGTCTCGCTGTAGAGCTTGAGCTGCTGTACGCGCTCGACCGAGTAGAGGCCGCGGATCTCCACCTACGTCGCCTCCCACCACCCCACGAGTTTGCGAGCGGAGGCCGAGCACCCCATGTCCGATCGTTGACTGACCGCAGCGCTGGACTTCATCCCCAAAGTTGCTCAACTCGGAATATTTTGAGCAGCAAGTTGGAGCAAGTTGGAGGAGGAACTCCAGTCCGTCTATTATGGTGATGTTGACTCTCCCCAGAATAGACAACAATTCCGGGACTCGCGCATTCGATAGAGCAAGAGAGTCGCATTGAGTTGTGCATTTCCGTGGCCTTGTGTGGATACTGCTCTCCTCCAGAGACGACTGTGATGTCGTCTTATGCAACTTGGCTTTTGTGTTCGTGTTACATCTGTGGCTTTCATTTCGACGAAACCCGTTTAAATGAGCACAAAGGATTGAACAGAAATACTAGACATTTATCTTGCGAAATGTATAACATATACTATTTCGATTTCATGAAAGCCGCCTATGCGAGACTATGCCGAGCATGCCAGCCCGCAAAGGGTCAGGGCTGAAAATATTTGAACTTGATAGGATGCTCTCAAATACACAACCTGGTCAATCTACATGTCTGTACAAAGTAACCCGCGCATTTTGCTATGCATATGCGTGCACTACGTGTGCGGACGTGTGCGGACGTGAGTACGAATGGGTTGTGCTGGCGCATGCACGCAGGAATGGTTGGAGATGATCAGGAGTCGTGATGATCGGGATGGTTGAGATGGTTGGGATGGTTGGGAGTCGCTAGTAGGTCGGAGCGGGGACGGTCGTTCGCGTGAGGTTACGTGAGGGAGTGTAGAGTGAGACAGATTCAACATTTCTGCAAAATGTAAAGTTATCTTCATAGCAAAGTTTTAGTTTGCTGTTCAGTTGAAGATCTGGTGGAGCCAGGAGATCACGGTCTTCGTGGCTACGCGCTGGTGGAACCTGTAAAGTTTGAGCAACTGCGTGGTATTGGGTCTGTGCGCATCTTTCGATGTGAGCACGCTCATATGAGCTCAAGCCGCGCGCCAGCACCGCTTCGGAGTTAATCAAGTCACGCGGATACCAAATAAATTGTTTCATGGTATCCGCATGACATTTCAGCTACGATCAAATCTTGCCAGTTCCTTACTTTGATCAAGTCAGCTGCCAAGATGTTGCAAATGTTACATTCTTAACAGCCATCTTGCCAGTTCCTTACTTTAACCAAGTCAACTGCCAAGATTTAAAAACGTGGAAGTGACTGGTGCGCTTCAACTTTTTCAGATGAATTGGCGCGAGTGAGTCATCATTAATTCAAAAACGTTGAAGCAACACTGACTCGTGAGTTATCATCAATTGGCTGGTGGCTCATTTGAAGTTATCTAATTGAAACTCCTAAATACACGTGTTTCCATTATCTATAAATCGCCTTTTGCCTCGGAATAGTTTCGCTCACGAGCACGGCTGTCGACGGTTCGCTCTATCTACAGGCAGACGCACTACCACACAGCTAGATGGGCGGCTTTCTCGCTCGCTGCAGCCACGCAGTCGTGGACATGTGGCTCGCGTACCAGGTGGAGCTCCACGGACAGTACTCGGCTGCGCGGCTGCGGGCGTTCCACGAGTACGCCCAAGCCGCGCGTCCGCTGTGCATGGCTGCGATCTGCTTGAGCACGCCCCTGCTCTGTCTCGCGCTCATCGTGCTCGTCGACTGCGTGCCACTAGCGAATCCGGAGGCAGGCGCTGGCGCAAACTACGTGTTCTGGTGCCGCAACCTGCTCACCGTCGCGTTCATGATGTACGGAGTGATCGAGCAGTTCCAGCAGATCGCGCAGCAAACCGCGTTCTCGTCTCGGCGGATCGTTGTCATCGCCGTGGTGTCGAGCATCGCGGGCGTGGGCTTCCAGTTTCTCATATCGCTCGCGATCGGCTTCCCACTGCCGTTCTCGCTTGCAATCGGGCTACCGGTTTGGATGGTCATCATCTTCTTCTTCACGCTCTACTTTGGTCGGTCGCTGTCTCGCAATAGCGTTGGTACCACCACGACCACCACTACCACTAGCAATGCCAACAGCAGTAGCGACCGTGTCTCCCGCCAAGTGATCTGGAACTACGCGCTGGTGTTCCTGTATCAGGCGTCGCTGGTGTTCATCTTCCAAGCGTACATCTACGGCTCCCGGTTGATCCGCCCCAGCGCGCAGACAGCCTTCGTGCTGCTGCTCCTGCTCATCAAGATCGCCGTCAAAAACCTGCTCTGCTGCCTTCTCGGCCAGCTCGACGACATCAAGCCCGAGTTTGTGATCTTCAACATCGAGATCTTCAACTCGCTCTACGTCTCCTGCTGCATGCAGAGCTCGTCGTCGCTCATTACGACAACGTCGCTCATGTTCGTCGACTGAATCCAGGGCGTGCTCTCGATCCGCGACGTGACTGAGACGTGACTGAGATGCTCGCCGACCTCCGGCAGCTGACTGACAAGATTCCGGAGGGACACCCGTGGCTCGGGAAGAGCTGTATGAAGATCGCACTGCTCATCCTGGACAAAGACCCGAAAGTGCAAAGCCATCCGTCTTTCTCTGAGCGACGTCACCAGTCAGGCATGCGCGACAATGCCACGCGCTCGCGGAATTCGTTCCTCATCACGAGAAAGAATGCGAAACGCAGCACCATCACCCCAGCGAGCGCTGTCGAGTCTTCGGGAGTGATCATAGAAGAGACCACATACACAGAAACATGTGAGGTTGAGTTAGTGCAATAATGGGCTCCTAAACAAATAGCCGGACTGAATCCCTCCTGACTCACTGTACACAACTAGAATCACCACTTCCACAAACTCGATTAGCATCAGGAACTCCGTGAGGTGGAACAGCTTCAGCGCCTTCTGCACAAATTCAAGTTGGTATGTGTCGCTCGGAGTAAGGATGAACTGTTTCGTGTCTTCCTCTTGAAAAGTTGTTACATCGACTGTAGCTGAGGTCGGTCTGCTTCTCGTGATGGCTTCTCCTTTAGCGTCTGCAACAAAATTCTCGCTTAGCCCGCCGTGCTTATCATCTGTGGGGACAACTTTGGTTCTGCCGACATGGACGGAGCGCTTGTGCTTTTGCCATGAGGCGGAGGATCCTTCTGCAATATTGGATTGAGCCTGATGTAACCCTTCCTGCCTCGAACTTTCAAAAGTTTGAAGCGGGGAACCGGCTGAATTTCCCGTGCTTGGTGCCAGATGCCTGGATGAAATCTCGCTCTTGGGCTTGTCTCGAGAATAACCAGCGCTTTCTCCAGTATGCCAATGCTAATACAGTCGGTGATCGGGGGCTCAAACTTCATCTCAGCTTCCTTCAGTTCGTAGATGATTCCGCCGACATCGTAGAGCGACAAGCGGGACTGGACAACATCGATCGCCATGATAAACACCGTCTTGAGCGTGGTGCTGGAGCTCTGCATAGAGTACGACATGAAGAGTGCGTGGAACACTTCGATGTTGAAAATCACCTCTTGGGGCCGCACATCGTCCATGCCATTCAAGTGCCAACTCATCGCGTTCTTTGCTATGAGCTTGATCACCAGCAGCGGCGCTGAGTAGAAGGCCTGGACGGATGCTGGGAGCTGGAGAAACAGGAACGTGTATGCCGGATACACGACAGTAAGGCTCATCTGCACTAGTAGTACCTTGGTGTAGATCGCCAGCTCGACTCTCACAGTAGGATTGCGAAGAATCAACACGTCCCATCCGAAATGCATGCATGCTACAAACAGCACGCACCAGCCGGATCCTCCGGTTACAAGCGTGAACGGCAAGGGAAAGCCGATCGCCTTCGACAAGCCAAACTCAACCAACGACGTGCTCGAGCAGAGGAAACACGCCATCACCATCACATGCCACATACTCATCTTCAGTCGCGTGACCAGGAACCGGCACTCCATCAACAACGAGAACGACAACGTTCCAGACACGATCAGATTGCGAGCCCAAAACAACGAATGCGAGTTGACGGAGAATGGATCCTGCAGAGGCACCGAGTCCGTCAAAAGCACCACCAAGAGGTACGGCAGTGTGGTCGCAACTATAACGCAGAACACTCGAAGCGGACTCGCGGTATCCTGATAAAGCTTGAACTGCTGAAGTCGCTCGATGGAGTACTGGCCGTGGAGCTCCACCTGGAAGTACTCCCAAATCGCGATCGCTTTCTTCGCGTACTTGATCCACCCCATGTTGCCGAGTTCAGCTGAGAAAGCAAGCTCCATCGATCAACCAGTGTGCCCTGTATGTATCAAAGCGCTTTCAGTGCCTATAGACACATCGCTATTTTCAGCAAGCGAACCAGGTTTGATATTTCAGTGATCAGGTCACTTTCAAAAACTTTTTAGCAATCAAGTTCTCACTTCTTACCATTGTAAACGCGGCGGCACTGGCACTTGACGCTTGACAAAACGATGATCATGCACGCACGATTATTCGTATATCCTTCATCCTTCCCTCTGAAATGATCTGTATCACCTCGGAATATGTGTTAGAGGGCTCGTGACTTTTAGTAAATGAATCCAGTCTTGTAAGTGATCGTACCTCGTTAGCGAAATTGCGCCATGGCTACCAGAAACTTGCTTGTCCAGCTTCACGAATTCAAATGAGAGAGCTCAGGCTGACGCGATGCTGTGTCTTTCAAATCCATTCCACGTGGCACCTTGTCGCTTTCAATGATCAAACTTGGGCTTTTTGCGGCTATCATCTCGCGAATGCGCGGAGAAAAGGTGCGTGGAATCAACTTGGCTGGGGAAGACTGGGGCCTAACTGGCTGCTGGCGCTGCGGTGATGGGAGGCATTCGACCAGACTCAAACCTTCATCTTGACGACCTAAACTTTCGATCGGTTGCTATACTCAGAGACAAAGAGCAGACATCAGTTAGCGTTATTTGACAATGGAGCCCAAGAGCGCACTCAAATGTACCTCATGGATGCTTTCTGGATCTTTATTTCTTGGTGAAGCGCTATGGCTTCCAGTGCCTATAACAAAGAACGAAATGTTAATACAGAGGTTAATGAGGTGAGATGGCGCAGGTTGATCAATGAATGTACTGCAAGTGCGTACGGAGTGTTAGCGATTTGCTAGGATTTCTAGTTGGTGACGCGATTGGAGATTTCAGGCGAGTGATGCTCGAGAGTGAGTGAGTTAGAGAAAACTCATACCCATCGGTGGGACCCACGAACTTCACCGCGCGTTGCTGAGAGAGATCCACGTTTCAAGCACATATCAGAGTTAGTTTTGGAAGCCCTTGTGTTCAAACTATCAGCAGTGAGCATGTACTTTACCGGAAATCGATTGTCTTCTTCAAAGACCGAGGGCGACTGGGTGAAGCTAAAGTGTTCCTGTGGAGTGACGCTTCTTCTAGGCTCTGCAGAAAACGGACGTCCTCGAATCTGATAGATCAGTCGCTGGTGGGACTGGTTGGTGGATTTTGTCGGCAATGGGAAATGCGGTGTTGGAATCTGCTGCGTCGCTGGAATTTGACTCAAATTCACGTGTGCCGCTGGATAGAGAGTGCGATTGTTGTACGTCAAATATCTCCGCGGGCTGCCAATCTCTGGATCAACGAACACGTGCGGGTACTCGTTGTCATTGATCGACATCCTTGTCTTGTCCTTGCGGCTGAGGTTCGTTAATATTGTCGACACACTGTGGATAAGCTGGTTTAAATGCATGATAGACAGGTTTCACAAGTTGTCATTTTGAGATACACTTCAACTCACAGCAAGCAAAAACAATCCCGTCACGTTCTTACATGTGTTTGCACTCTCCTCGAATCTTTTCGCATCTGGTCGCGCGCTCTGATCGCCGCGTCCAGGTAGCTCTCGCGAAACTCGACGAGTTTTTGCATCGTACTTCGTACTGCCAAGTGAAGCGGCTCAGTGACTGGCTGGTCGTCTTGGAGCTTGTTAAGCCTGCTTGTAACGCAGCTTACTCTCTTACTCTCGTGATTAATCTGTTTCAACAAAACAGCACGAAATTAGACATTGTTGTGCATGATGGAGGATGAGATGAAGTAAACACACGTACCCAATCAAGACGGTTTTGGTCGCGAAGTGCTCGCACGTGGCAAATCAAGATTTTCCAGTTCGTCAGCGCCAGGTGCTCCTTGACAGTCGTGTGCTCCTTGACAAAATCTCGCAATTGCGTGATGACTTGCGGATCGTTCTCGATATCATTTCGATCATTCAGCAGGGCGATGTTCCTAGGAAAGTGTTGCACTGCTTCTGATTGTACCCGTACTAGGGGAACTGCAGCTTGGTACTCCCGACCGTTTTGAACAGCACCCTGGACGACACGCTTATCTCCAATGCTCTCTTCTTCGGGCTGATCTGTATTACTCTCGCCATCATCGTCATCCTCTTCTTCGTCGTCATCGACTTCCACGTCTTCGTAATAGACTTCGAGCCCGTTTGTGTCCAGATAAGAAGAAAACTTGACCGCCTTCGCAGGTTCCTTGTCCTGTTCAGTTGACGATCTTGACTGCAAGGAAACGTCATTCTCGTCTTGATTTGCAGCTTCTTGGGCATCAAGAACAGCTCCTTCAGAACGCATGCGAGCTCGAGCATATCTGTGTCGCAAGACCTCGTCTTCCGAGAGGATCTTGTGCACGATTTTCTTTTTCCGATGACTTGGCTGGAAACTGTCGCCCAGAGATGTGCCGCTGACCAAGAGATTCTCTCGTAAGCCGCCAGACTGGGCATCATTCTCCAACTCGCCTTGAGATCGGAACACAGAGCCACTGCGACGATAACCTGCTTGATTGTTATTGTCTTCGCCAAGACTGGAGTTTTGTGTGCCTGCGACTGTAAGATCCTTGCGGCTTTGATGGCTCAGCTCACTGACCTCGTTCAGTGCACGCATTTGATCTCCTGAGTCTTGCACTTGACCCCCAGAGTGCAGTCTCGACCTTCTCCTCACTAAATTGCTCTCTTGTTGCGGGAAAGTTCGCGCTGAGCTAGAAGACGAGTGTGAAAACTCCGTCCGCGTGGGTCGACGTCCTGATATCGGAAATCCAGTCACTCGCAAGTCAGAGTTGCTGACAGCGTCTTCGCCCAGCAACGCGAATGCGATCAGCTTCCGCGCGTTTTCTTGTTTCGATGTGGTCATCGTCGCGTACATATTTTCGATCTCGAGCACCATGCTGCTCACATTCTGTCGTTCTTGCTGCGTCAGCTGCGCCGCCCATGCGTTTGCGTTTGAGCACGTTCTCTCGTCTCCATCAGATGCTTCACTGGATTCGGAGATGTTGTTCTGAGTGTCCTTGAGCAAGATCTCGCTTGAAATCTCCATCAGTCTCGCCTGGTGCTTTTCGCAAAGCGTGCATTTTGCATCGCCAGCACTGGAGGAAACTCGCCGCTCGTTCGCAGCCTCTAGCTGAAGTTGAGTCTTCTGTAAATCGGACGCGACGGCTTTGCTTGTGTTTTGAGTCTTCTCGCATTCCAGTTTCCAGAACTCGATCTCCGCTTTGGTCCGCTTCCGCACCATGCATAGCTCCTCCGAGAGATGGCCCAGATGGGTTGTCAATGTGAGCAATCGGTCGCTTTGCAGCGTCGAAGCTCGCCGAGATGCGCGGCGGGTGCTCAACAGCTCGTTCTGGGCTGTTGACAAAGCCTTGAAGAGGTCGCGAGGATGCGAATTCATGCTGACCACGATGCTGCCGAGCGAAATGCTGTTCGTGCGCTTGCGCTTCTCGTCTT
The DNA here is from genome assembly GCA_023333705.1 of Globisporangium viniferum. Classification (NCBI taxonomy): domain Eukaryota; phylum Oomycota; class Peronosporomycetes; order Pythiales; family Pythiaceae; genus Globisporangium; species Globisporangium viniferum. Next base: position 3,310 of record JAASFI010000677.1, on the reverse strand, counting down.
CTTCGCCAACCTCTTCTTCTGCTTGCTGCAGTAAGCTCTTTTGGGTTTCGTATTCCTTCTGAACGCGGACGATAGCTTGCGAGTACCTCCGCGCCACCATTTCGGACCTCTTCACCTCGTCCAGTTTCTCAAGCTCATCTTCACCCAGTGTATCCAGCTCCAGTAAATCCGCACCATCGCCATCGTCCTCGTAATCTGAGTCCTCTTCATCGTCATTGTCATCAAGTGAGTTGTTGATAGAAGACAATGACTGTGCCTTCGACGTCTGCTTGCCCAATTTCTGCAGCATGAGCGTCACTGCAGCTTGTTTCTCCTCAATCGCAGAATTTTGCTTCTTTAGCGCGAGCGTGAGCGAAGTCTTCAAAGTGGTCACTTCCTGCAAATGCGTTTCCTGCTCTTTTCGAGACGCACGCTGGGCAGCTAGAAGGCGCTCTTGGAAGTCTTTGTGCGCACGTCGAAGCTCGTTGATCGCCACGTCTTTTTCGTCCAGAGAGCTTTTCAGCTCCACGATCAGGTGTTCATACTGTGCGTTGCGGTTGCTTGTAAACCTCTTCTTCGCTTTGCCTGTCGCTGATTGCAAATCACAAACCGAGTCCGAATTGGAGTCCACAGACCGCATGATCTCATCTAGATCAACTCCTCCTTCGTCGTCCAGATCCACTTGGATGCAGCTGTCGGTACCGTGGTGTCGAACGTACTCGATTTGCTTCAGTTTCTCCTTTACAACCGCAGATTCCGCGACTGTGACTTGCAAATCGACCTGCAGTTGTGCAGACTTTTCGTTCGCCTGCTCCAGCGACGCTCTCAGTTCTAGAACCTGTGCGAGCGTCTTTCGCAAGTACGATTCGGAGTCCGCCGAAGTGCCGTTGTCCTCGCCACTTGGGTCAATGAACCCTGCACCGTTGCACGCTCTGCACTGTATAAGGCGGATAGGATCGCTCGACGACCGGCGACGTCCATAGATGGATCGTCCCTGGTTGGGGTCTGTAGACGCGCTGTCAGTAGATCCCTGCGAATCCTGTTGATCTGCGCGCTCAGCAAAGTCTCCATTCGGATCCAAGCCATCAAGTTGCGCAAGCAGTGCCTCGAGTCCTCTCGAAACGCGCTCTTTTCCCTGTCGAGCACTCGCCTCCACCGCGTCCCAGATCAAGTCGTTGTTAAGCACTTCCAAGACAGCGCTCCCCACGTCCTGCCACGTGCATTTTGATCTGTACACAGCGTCGATCACGCGCTGCCGCTCTGCCAGTCCACTGCGCGCGCTCATAAACCAGCAATCAAAGTCGCTTGAACGGAGCTCCTCGTTCTGCTGCTTGAGCTGCAACACCTGCTCTTGAAGTTGTTGGCACTCGAGCCTGCGCACACACACACATATGCATGGAATTTGTAAATAGAAATGTACGAATTCAAGCATACTGCATCACGACCAGACGTACATGGCTTCTCTCGCGCGCTCTCCCCACTTCTTCTTCTCTCGAAGGACGCTAGTGGGTCCAACGCCACTGTCACCACCACCACCACTACTGTGCTTGCTGTTCGAACGCAAGGAATGCGACCCAGCAGCGCCAGTCCCCGACGCCTTGAACTCGGCCGCCTTGTCTTTCCCTATCGACATTGTCGCGATCGCGTCGTCGAGCACTTTGAGCGTCTTCGGGTCGTTCTTCTGCTTGTTCACGAGGTCGCGCAGCATGAGCAGCTGTTTGTAAAAGTCCTTGCGCAGTTCGTTGTTCTCTGCGATGCGCCGGTCGAGTTTCGATTTCCAGTGTGCGACGTCCTTCTCGTGGCAGCGCTGCTGTTGCAGAAGCGTGTCGATGTGCTGGCTCTGCGCGTGCGCGAGCTGCTGCTTTGCGACCAGCTCGGTCTGAAAGCACTCGTGCATGACGTTCACGAGCGCTGTCTCGCGCTCCTGGATCGCGGGAGCGAGCATCTTGTCGAAAAACGACTCGATCTCGGCATGTAACAGAGCTGTCGCGTCTTCATGTTCTTCTTCTCCACATACACCGCCACCACCACCACCACCAGCAGCAGCAGCCTCTGCACTAAACAACGCTAGCAATTTCTGTCGCCATGTGCTCGCGATCTGCGTGCGCAAATGGTCGAGCGCATGAGCGAGTGCGGTGCGCTTCTTCCTCTCGGTCGCGAGTTGCGGCGTCTGGGTCGTGAACTTGGCTGACATTGTAGGCGGTGGCTGCGCATGCTGAGCAGCTCCACCGACACTGCTGCTATTAACTCTGGTTGTGGCGGGTTTACGATGTGGGGAAGCCATGGGCTCTTTACGCGTGCTGCTCACGCTGCGCTGCTTTGGCGTTCATCCACCGCGCATTTGAGGCAGCGGCTTCATCCATGACTAACATGCGCGTCCGCATTTGGACAGACACACAAACGGAAATAATGGCGGCAATTGCCTTTTGTGTGCCCTGTGCATCCCATAAAGTACGATAGATAGTGGCCTCATAATTCTGCCACTCACACTAGTTGTTGCATTGCGTTTCATGTCGAAAATGTCGAATATCAATCTCAAAGCTCGCTGGTGAGATTGATGCGAATTCTGTGCATTGCCTCCAAGGCCTTTCAGAGGCTCTGTGCACATGTGCGTGCGTGCGTGCGCTTGTGCCAGAGTTGTCTGCGTGTGTGTGAAAAGTTGCTCTCTCGGACGTCAGAAACACGCAGGCTCTCGAGAAAGCCGGAACGTTCTGCGCCGCCGCCGCTGTCGATGCAAACCAGGGATCAGGATCTTTGTGTGCAACGGCTCTCGCGCACCCTTGCGCCAGCCAGGAAAGGATCAAGCAAGTGCACCTGGTTCCGTAAGAGGTCAGCGGCCCATGTGCGTGTGTTCGTGCGTCCGCATTCGCACGCGCCAACCAGCAAGCCTGTGCGGGCCAGCCATCTCGTCGGTCCGTTTCGGACGGAGCCAGCAAAGTCCAACTGCCCCCAACGGCGACTGGTGCGCGCAAGGTCATGAGAGGCGACCAGCAAGAACTTGCTGAACAAGACCAAGCGTGCCTGAGCTTGCGCGCTGGATCGACCGAGCGAACCCAAACGACCCCCCGATTTATCCCATGGCCGACCTCTTTGGCATCATCGGGACGCCCAAGCGCAAGCAGCTCAAACGGTGCGTGGAGCGAGTCCTGAAGACCGAGTACGGCACGGAGGCCGCGACAGCCGTCGAAGATGAAGCGGCCGCGCTTATCGATGAGACCGACAGGTTTCTCGCTGACCTCGCTCCAGCCGCGTCCCCGATCGCAGACGTGGACACCCCGTCGCCGAACGATTTGGGGAGGGTCGTCGCGCTTTTCAGTTTCCCAGACCAGTG
>JAASFI010000676.1:0-20045 GCA_023333705.1 Globisporangium viniferum | reverse complement strand
AGAGTTTGCTCGTCCTCATTCATTTGGACACCTGACATTGTATCAAGGATCATAAACTAGCAGCCTCTGTTTTGTGAAAATGAAAAACTTTCCCTTTCAAAGCCACGTGTAGGAAAGAAAAGTGCTCTGTTGTACATCTAAGAGAACTACTTTGACTTACTGCCTTGCTGTTACTTGGTCGACTTCTTGATTCAACCTATTTTTCAGGACGTGGTTAAAGGACAAACCCCTATCTGAAAAACTTGCAATTTAGGACACATGAAAAAAGGGAATGAAAAATTTGTCAAAATCCTATCTATCAAATTGCCTGATGAAAATGAGGACTGAAATTTGTCAATATCCTATCTAGCAAGTTGCCTAATCAGCCAGATTCTTTACGTCCAAAAATGTCATCTCTCGATTCTTCAATATGTCGAAAACGTCGCCTTCCAAGCCTCGCTCGCGCAACCACAAGATGCTGGCACACTTTCGAAAAAGATCCCAATCGACCCTCCACACCAGCTAGCTCCAACAAGAATGCTCGCCGCCATGCTCAAGCTCCGTGCACCGGCCGCCTCCGTGGCGCGCAAGCAGCTCTCGCCCGCCGCGTCCTCCGGCTTCGCGGCGCTCTTCAGCTCCAAGCGCGAGGAGAACCCGTCCGTGTTCTTCGACATCTCGATCGGCGGCAAGCCGAGCGGCCGCATCATGTTCGAGCTGCGCGCCGACGTGGTGCCAAAGACCGCCGAGAACTTCCGCCAGCTCTGCACGGGCGAGGCCGGCGTCGGCAAGTCGGGCAAGGTACGACCACTGCATAGTTGCACTGTTGTCTTCTATTGTTGTCGGTGGCTCTATGTGTGTGTGTGTGGGCTTCACTAACGCACGCATCTTGCTGCTTGCCTTTTTTTCCGTTTGATCTTTGGTAGCCTCTTCACTACAAGGGCTCCAAGTTCCACCGCATCATCCCAAACTTCATGTGCCAGGGCGGTGACTTCACTGTACGTTTTATTTTTATGTTGGGCGCTGTTCGCATGCTGCCGCATTGCACTATTGCTACACGACGACGACTGAGCAAGCGCGTTCATTATTTTTTCGACGGGCTTCTTTTGTGTCGATTTATTTATATTTGCACAGCGTGGCAACGGCACGGGCGGCGAGAGCATCTACGGCGAGAAGTTCCCGGACGAGAAGTTTGAGCTCAAGCACGAAGGCGCGGGTGTGCTCTCGATGGCGAACGCTGGCCCAAACACCAACGGCTCGCAGTTCTTCCTCACGACCGTGGACTGCCCGTGGCTCGACAAGGCGCACGTCGTCTTTGGAGCGGTACGTGATACACACACGACAAGCAGAGGGCTGCATATGCAAACTTGTGTCTGTCAGTCATTACGATCATGTGCTTAACGGTCTACGTCTTCTTCCTTTTACTTTAGGTGACCGAGGGCCACGATGTGCTGGAGCAAATGGAGGCGCAGGGCAGCTCCTCTGGCGCCACTCGGTACGTTGCGTCCGACTTCCATCCTTTCTTTGTCTTTTGCTGACACTGTTTATCGTGTTTGTTGTTGTTTTCTATAGCGCTCCTGTTGTTATTGAAGACTGCGGTGAGCTCTAAACAGCTACTACTGCCCGGCGTCTCAACCCAGCGAACGAACGAATGACTCGCAAGCACGAGTCGACACAACAAGAACAAACTAGCCTTAGCTACCCGGTAGTCTGCCATGAATGTACAAATCGCATTTGCTCAACGGTGTTACCTTTCTCTCTTCTCTAATCCCTCCCTTATTGCTCTATCTATCCAAGGTGCTGGACGTGGAGTAGCACTTTGGATCCAAGCTTCAAATTGGTTCAAAGTCGATGTTGGCGATCACAAGGCGCTCCGGCCGCAATGAACCACTGCCCACTACTTGTCGATCATGTGACGTAGTACTCCGTGAAATCAGCGTGAGGCGGTTGTCCGAGCTGAATGCAGACGATTGGCTCGAGAACTGTAGTGAAAGTGCGCTTAGCGCCTCGCTGTCGATCAGAATCGCGCAGTTCTGCCCCAGATCTAGCGCGAACATGGCTCCGTTTGCATCGGCGATGAGCATGAGACTTGACTCACTTCTCTGGGTGCTTCGACGACTTTTGAGAGTATCGGCGCTCAATCGCATCATGAACGACGGTAGTCCCATCATCCTCACGAATGGTCCATGACTGCCAATCCCAAGATCTATGCGCCGCAGCACACATTGCTGTAGGTAATCGCGGATCTCAAAGCACCAGCTCATTCGGGCTTGTTGGGCTGGGCTCTTGTTGTTGTTGTTGTCGCTACTGGATGAATCATCATCATTTTGTCCAGCGACATAGACGACAAGCGGTTGTTCACACGCCATGAACCTTGCGAGAGATCTGGAGCCGACCTCAGTGCGCCATTCATCGGTCGGGGACAGCTCGACTTCAGTCGAACCCATCATGCCACTCCACCCAAACACCTTCACGAGAGCGCCATTGTGGTCATCACTCGTGGTAGTGAGGAGGAATGGGTACACTGTGAGAGCGGACGCCTTTGCAGCTGCTCCTGATGTTGTTGAGGTGGACCCCTGAGCCGCAAAGAAGCTCTGCTCAACCTGAGTCTTCGTGTCCACGTCCACGATTGCCATTGCTCCAGAGATGAAAGCGTCACCAGCGCGTTGTCGCTCGCGACCGGCCTTACCTGACAGCACGAGCTCTCGGTACACGATTTCTCGCTCGCGATGGACATTGTTGCTGAAACGGGGCTTGGACTTCTTGGCACTCCCGTTTACACCTGAGCCTTGTTGCTGCTGCGGCTGCTGTGGTTGTTGCTGCTGGAGTAGCACTTCCGAGAGGTTCACAAGCAAGACGCGGTGGTCAGCGAGAACTGCGACTGCCGCACAGGATCCGACAAAGTGGATCTGCTCAATAGTCGAGACTTTGCTGGTCTCAACCAGGTCGCCATTTGCTGGGAGTCTGCGTTTCAGCGGCTTGAGACTCTTCTCCTTCTCACTGCTTCGCAGGTGACGAGTTGCTCCCACCCCAGCTCGAGATTGTATTTGGGATCGAATCGGAAGCTGCGACTGCGCGATCAGCTTCATTTCGGTCAGATCAAACACTCGCAGAGTGCCGTCTTCGTACCCAGCGAGCAGGATCGTGCCCGAGCAGCATGAAGATGACGAGGATGCGTTGCTGTCCACTGGTAGAAATGAATTGTTGACTGCCATGGAAGCGCATTTCGCACCGTGAACTCGGAATTGGGCGACCTCGCGCGAAACTTCGGGTAACCAGCAGCGGATTGTAGTGTCGTGCTCAGCGAGCGTCAGAAGAACCGAGTCATCCAGAGCCCAGGAAACACGTCGCAGTCTATCGGAAACTGGTGCGTTTGATGCTTCGACAATATGCGACCTAGCGACCCGTTTCACCACTCGCTTCGGGGTCCCATCTTTGAAAACCAGCAGACTGACGGTGCCATCTTGCGTTGCGACGATGCCGAGTCCACGCAACGGGTCCACCGACACACTTCGAGGGAAACTGTCGAGCACCACGTGGTAGAGCAGCGGGAGCCCACCGCGAGCCACGAGCTGCCAGTCCACTGACGCAGTCGCGCGCGAGGATTTCACAGGAAACTGGTGGATGAACAGCATTTGGCTGACCTTGGAGCCTCGCACGACACATTGGGATTTGTCGGAGGTGATGACCCATTCCAGGAAATCAATTGGGATCTTCGCTCGCTTCTGCTCCTCGTTGTGCAGCACGAGCTGCGTGGTTGCGACGAGACACTCGCGCGCGAGATCGTACACAAAGCAGAACGCTTCGTCATCGACGCACAGCAGATACCGACGGCGACCAACAGCATCGACTGGATTCGCGCACACGATTTGAGTCGGATTTGGGAACTCGTTCAGCAGGGTCCGAGAACTGAGAACCCTGTCTCTGCTGCTTGTGCTGTCGTCGCTTTCCATTGCTCTATGGTTCGCGTCCATGATCTCATGCATCCCCAGACGGCACTTGTCGCCAGAGAGAGTGACGAATTTCCTCTGACCGATCGGAATGATCTCGCAAATCTTGAAGTGTTCGCCTCCATAACGTGTGTTGGACCAAATGATGGTGCAAGTAGCCGCGCTTGCGAGGAATACAGTCGAAGCCTCTGATTCTCTCATTGTGCAGCTGAAGCAGAGAATTCCCCCTTCTCCGTCATCATCTCTATAGCCACTGTCTTCGTAAACGAATTCCATCGCATCGACCGAAGTGACGTCAGCGGGAAGTTGAATCGCTCGAGTAGTAGCTGATTTTTCTTCTCTACCAGACGCGACCACTCTTGAGATCAATATCGCACCCGTTCTTGAAGTCACAGTCGCAACGTAAATTCGATCCGGGGATAAGCGCATGAGGACGATCTCTGCCTTGATGTCCTCATCAGCGAATGTGTCATCTCCGTCTACCGCTCCAGCGCTTGGTTCCCTTGCACGTTGTCCACAATGAAAAGTCTGTTGTCCTGACTTGAGCTTCTCGACCACCAAAGCGCCACCAACTGCGAACACGAGGCATCCCGTTGGGTACGACCACGCGACATGCTTTGGGTTGGTCCCAAGCACGACGCTGGACATTCTGAGCGATCCGCGATCTGTTGAAGACATCGTTAGAGTCGACGTTTCGACGTGAGCGTCTTGCTTTTCAGCCTCTCGTCGTTTGTCATTCTGCTTCAGCACGAGCGCGTCCATTGCGAGTTGAAGACTGAACTTTGGCTTTGAAGATGGCACGGGGATGTGCAGCGACGGCGACATCTCTTCCTGTTCGTAGCGATCAGCGTCACCACGGTCGCTGATAAACAAGTCCTTGCTCGCGCGCGAGCCTTCAGTGCTGTCGCTATCGTGGGTCCCATTGTGACGAGTGCTTTCAGCATGGTCATGGTCACGAAGACAATGGTGCGTATCTTTTTCGCTAGAAAGGTGCTCAGAAGTGATACCAGGAGAAGAAGGCGGTAGACTGACTGGAAGCCCCGATTCGCCGTGGAAATTCCAAATGAAGATCGTGCTTGAACTGCCCGACGCAACAACAAACTTGCCGTCGTCCGTGAAGCAAACGCGCGAGATCTCTCCTGTTTGGCCCAGAAACGACTGCTGCTTGCGGCTGAGCCGCTGCTTCTCGTCCCATCGCCACACGCAAAGCGATCCATCTGCGCCGCCCGTGGCCATGTACTTCAGGTTTGGACTCAGCGTGAACGATGTGATCGACTGCTGGCCCAGTAACGGGATCGCTTGCACAAACTGCATCGCGGGCATCGAATACACGTACAGTCTGTCGGTCTTGGAAAGAACGAGGAGCTCCGACGCGTCTCGAGAGATGAGGAGCTCCTTCAATTGCTCTTTGTGGTGCCCACTAGTAGAAGTCGTAGTGTCCCCTCTGGCTTGCTGGTGCGAATGCTGAGACGGTTTGATTGTCGAGCAAGGCAGAAGCGTTCTCGAATACAAGAGTACGACGCTCTGCTGGTCGGCGCTGATCACCACGACGTATTTCTTGTCTGAACTGAGACAAAACTTGCCATTTTCTGCAAAGAGGTCGACAATCAGCATCTTCACTGGCGCGTACTCGCGTTGACGCGCATCGTACATGCACAGCTGCTGCCCCGCACCGGACGTGTAGAGAAACTCTCCATCGCGGTCGTACTGGATGCAGCGGATCGCGCTCTGGTGCTGCTGAAACTCGCGCAGGACACTGGTCATGCTCCCGTTGTGCATATCAAAGATGCGAACGCACCCCGAAGCAAACCCGACCGCGATGATCCCATTCTCCGCTGGAGACACCACTAGGTACGTCACCTCATCTTTCTGGACGTCAAACTCGTACGCTTGCTGACCAGAGGCAACGTCCCAGATGCGAAGCGTGCCGTCTCGCGAGGTAGTCACAATCTCATCCCTCTTCACGACTGATCCACCGTCGTCACCGTCACCTTCGTGACTGAGCAGGGAGATCGGCGTCAGCGCCATAGTTGTGATCTCGCTGGTGTGTGAGCGCAGAATCGTATCGTAGCGCTGGTCGGAGATGTCGAGCACGCCAATCGCGCCGTTGCGACTCCCGACAAGAACCTTGAGCCCATCGAGCGAGACTTCGACCGACGCGACGCCCGCTTCATGCTGCGCTTCCAAGAAGAAATCGGTAAAATCCAGCGGCCAGACGCGCAAGAAGTGGTCCTCGGAGCCTGTGACGCAAAAACCCTCGTTGATCGACAAGCAGTTGATCGCAGCGTCGTGCAGCTGGTAGACGCAGACCACGTCGCGCGTGTCGTAGTCGATCAGCAGCAGCGTCCCTAGACTGGACGACACGTACAGAGGTCGCATGCGCGGGATGTTCGATGGGAACGCCTGATACACTGGATCGAAGCCCAGATCCGTAAACACAGTGCCGCGCGAGTACTCGTTCAAGATCACTGGACTGCCGGACAAATGGTTGTTGCGAAGACGCCAGAAGCGAACGTTCTCTTTGCCGCATGACACGAGATGGTCGGGCTCGTAGGGCGAGAACGCGATGGTCGTGACTGGGAAATCGCACGTCTGTCTTGCAATGATCGGCACTGCGCTCCCACCACTTGCGCCACCCTTTTGATTAATGCTGGCTTGCAGGGCCGAGCAATCCCAGACGAAGATCTGCATGCGGTACGAGTCATCACGTCCGACCGCACAGAGTCGCAGTGTCTGTTCCTCTTTGAGCGAAAAGCAGAGCGCGTGCACTCCTCTCGCTTGCGCTTTCAGCACAGTCACGCACGCTCGACGCTGAAGATGCCACACCCGGACACTGTTCGATCCTTCTTCGACTGATGCCAGTAATAATCCGTCGCTCGAGAGCGCCATGCCGTTGATTGCAGCCGTATGGCCGCGCAAGAAGTACTCTGTCGCACCTGCTCCCGATGTATCAATCGAGCTCCCACCTTTTGTCGCAGCCACACTCTGGTTCTCGCCATTCCCCATGGAAAACCCTTGGTCTGGGCTACTGCTGCTGAATGGAGACGACGATTTTCCCGCCTGGAAATCTCGAATAACGATCGTCGAGAAGCTTGAGTAGATGCAGCAGGAGCTGGTACCGGAGAGCCATACGAGAGCGTTTGGGAACGCATTCGAAAAGCCGACGATGTGCTTTAGTTCCAGAATGGGGTCTGGCCACTCGGCTCTTGTCACTGACGCCACAGCTTTCTTCTTCAGGTGCGTTGATTGAAAAGCTCGACTGACTGGTAAAGTAGACGATTTCGGCTGGCGCTCGTTTGTCACTTCAGATTGAGAGATCCCAGCATCGCGAACGATTTGATCTGCCTACAGGACATTCAGCGAGTACGTCAGTCAGCAGTGTTGGCGATAGATGACCAACTAAACCTCACACTCCAATGCCAACCACTTACTCGAGCGAGGATGGAGTTGCGGTCACGGTGCAGGTTGTGTTCTCTTGTTGCCGGCGACGACTTCTCATACACTGCTCGTGGTGACAGCGTCTCCATGTGCGACGTTGAGCTGTGGTGAGAAGGCGACGGTGAGCTCTTGCTTTCAAAGTTCGAGTCCGTAACAACAGCTTTGCTAGGCAGATGCTCCAGCTGGTTGTTGGACGACCTTCTCGGTCGGCTCACTTTCTTCTTTGGGGAAAGCAGTTGAGACGCTGGGAGAATCTGCCAGTCATGCTGCATCCCAGGCGCCTCTGGTAAGCGAAGAGCTGGCGGCAGAGTCTGCGCACATGCAAAGCAAGACATTGTTAACCGTGACCATTATCACGATGCAATGGGTGACACTTGCAGCTGGCAACAAATAGTGAGAATGGTGAACGCCGAACCTGTTGGGTGTAGAGAGTAGCGGATGTGAATACGTTGCGCACATTCATCGCTGCGCACAAAGCCACGCTCTGTGGACATCACGTTTTTTGTTTTCCTTTTCCAGTCAGCCCCCCTTTTCAAACCCTTGCTGAAGAGCAGAATACGTGTATAGGGCGAACCTCTTTCTTTTTACCTTGAGATGGTGGAATTGTTCTCGAGAGTACTGGTTAAACGTATGGTGTTCAAGGAGCTGCGCCATGTCGACTGCTAGGACAGTCCATTTGTTGCTCAAGCTATCCACAAAACATGATAAGCGGGCAAGAAGACTTGGTTAGTGCCAACAAATAATCTGCCACCCATCGCCTACTATCGGGAATCGGTGGGTTGTGTAGTAGAGTACCTCAGTGGCACGCGCAGCACAGTTCCGGCGCTTCGGAGCGACTGGTAGATGGAGCTGAACGTGAACCTCAGCGCGGTTTTCTTGGTCGTGACGAGATCCAAATGAATCGTGACCGGGAGATCTTGGATACACCTCAACTGGGAGCCACACAAGATATTAGTTTATGATGTTGCCACAGACAGGCGATTACAAGTAACAACAGTCTTGAACATGAGTCCCATGTACCACCTACCTGAATGTAGACGAAGCGACCTGTGAGTCCAAGTCCCTGTGTGCCTTTTGTCGTGTCCCTGCTCCAGAACCACACAACACGAGGATGATGAGTGGCGAATTCCAGCTCAATGTTAGAGGATGGCAACCTTGATATACACCTGCGAACCTAGGCACCCGTAGGTAGTTTGATGCCGCAATCGCGCCACGGATCTTGAACACGTGCTTGTGGATCTGCTGGTCCTGAGCTTGCTCGACATCGCCCTGGGTGTGCCACCCCACATTGCGGTGGTTCATGCCGAACTTGATCACCTCCACGTACGGATCCTGCCATACTGATTTGATACAGGCAGCCACGGAAGTCGGTTGGTTAGTATAGCACGAGATGGTGATGGGTCTTCGTCAGAAGAGCGCAAACGAGTGTACCTGGCATGGCAGCCACAAACAGCGAGATCGCCATCTTGAGCAGCTTTAGCTAACGCACTTGAGCTGCTTAGTCGCGGACAATGATGCAGCAAATCCTTTCTCTTAATGCTGCTGGTCAGTCACTCACCTGATGAAAGATCCACGCGTCTTTTCAAGACGGCACAACTCTAATAAGCAAGTCGTCACAACTCTAATAAGCAAGTCGTCACATGTCACAGGCACTTTATTTATGCCCCCTCCTTGGCAGCTTGGACAAACGCACAGCAAGCATGAGGATGAGGGGGTCGTTAGTTCTCTTCTCTCTCTCTCTCTTTCTTTTCGTTTTCCTGCACTTCATGCTTGCGATTGGTCACCACCGCACGAATGCATTTTGCATCAGCCACTCTCTCTGGAATCCGCTGATCAAGAAGTCGACGTGGAGAGACCGCTGAGGTATTCTTCGAGCTCATCGAAATCGTCTGCGGCAAAGTTCATCACGTCTTCCGCGCTCGCGTCCTTTGCCGTCGGGGAAAGGGAGCCAAGACCTTGGAGCTCCGCGTCCAGAGCATCCAGGCGAGCGTCCAACTTGCCATCAGGGAGACTCGCCAGCTCGCTCGAGAAAGACTCGAGTCCAAGCTCTTTTTCTAGGTTCTTCATGTCCTCAAACTCTTTCGCGAGACCAGCCATCGCATCGCTATCTGCAGTCGGACTGCTCTTGTCTGTTGCTTTCTCCTCGAGATCATGGTGAAGAAGCAGGTCATCACTGTCAGCAACCTTTGCCAATGCTCCGGAGGTAATCGACTCCAGCTCACTCATGAGTTCCAAATCCTTCGCTTCGTCCCAGCTTCCTTTTCGGTTCGTTTTCGACGGCTTGTACTTCAATTCCTCGTCGCCACCAACGATGCTGAACGAGCTCTGCGCTTTAAGAGACTCCTTCTTTGCTTGCTCTGCCTTCTCCGCAAGGGCAGCAGCTTCAGCAGCAGCGGCGGCTTCCGCGGCTCTGGCAGCTGCAGCCTCAGCTTCCATCTGCTTCTTCTTAGCTTGCTCTTCACGCAATTTCTGGAGTCTCTCCTTTCTCGCTTCAATGTCCACCCAGAACGCTTCATCTCGGTGCAGCATGTCCTCATATGCTTGGCGGTCTTCCTCGGTCAATGCGACGCCTTCGCTCTTCGGTCCATTTGCCGCCACCGATCCGTCTATTTTAAACGACAAAGAAGTTAGTACAATTGTCAATACAGAAAATAGGCAAGTGCACTACTTAGTGCACTACTTAGTCACAAACCTGGCTGAGTGCGACTCCCGCTGTCAGTTTCAACATCGGCGAAAATCAAATCCACGAAGAAATCCTGGTCGAAACGTGGGTCTCCGCACGCACCGTCCAACTGCGCCTTCGTCAGTCTGGATTCAGTTCAGAGCAAGTTAATAACCATTGCACTGCACTCGAGATAGAACGCCACATTCAGGAAAATCTTACCTCAAAATGCCTTGCGGGATGTAGCCCGTGTGGAATGCGCCACGGAACATGGAGATTCTTTCGCCAGAGTCGGTCAGGTGTCTGCAACGGATAAGCACATCGCCTTGTAACATGCAGTCCACGTTGAACGAAATAGACCCGTCGTTCACACTGGCCCACTGCACGCCGTTTCCAGTCTCCATGTCACGCCAAGTCGTGGTGAAAACCAACTTGCCACCCTTGAAAATCTGGAGGTAAGGGCAGCATCCTTCTTCGATAATCTCCTGTACTTCTTCCTCGTCGGTTTCCAGCGAAGCAGCAGCAGCATCTTCACCCTCGGCAGCAGGTTCTCCTTCAATTGCCTCTTTCTTCACAGGTTCCAAGACTCGTCTCGAGCCAAACACTGGGATGGTATTAATGATCACTCGACGAAGCAGCAATGGAGACGAGCGTGGCTTCACGCCGTCCATCACGTTCGTGAAGTACTGGATGTATCTGTGCAAGCGTAATGACAACAACAATAAAAACAGCACAACGATATCAGTTTCAAGTTCGTCCATAACAAACAAGAGCCCAGCACCATAAACGCCACACCAACCTTCTCTGAGATGGGATGGTGAGCTTCTCGACCGACGTGTTGCGTTGCTCGGCTACATACTCAAGAGCCTCCATCGCGTTCGGGAATTGCCCAGTCCATGCCAAGTAGCAGGCGATCACAGTGCCCGTGCGTCCTTTGCCCGTCAAGCAATGGATGGCAGCCAGGTTCTTTTCGTCCGCTTGCAGCCAGTTTTCGACTGACGAGCAAATTTTAAACACAAGCCCTGCATAACACATCAAACCGAACAGACATTCGTGAAAAAAACATTGACCTAATAAAAAAAAAAGGAGCAAGACATACAACCAATTTACCGAGAGGTGGAGCAGGGTGTCCTGGAAAGTTGAACTCCAAAACCTGTAGACATAATTGCAACCACAAAAGATGTGAGCCATTTCGACATGCGCGTTGCACAATCGACACATAAACATGCGCGCCTGGTTGTCGAAGTACGCATAGTCGTAGGTTTCCTCTGCACGACGCAATCGCAAAACGTCAGTCGCAGCTCATTTCAGCCATGCAAGCTCACACAGAAAACGCTCTTACCGCTCAAGTTCCAGATCATGTAGTGTCCTCCATGCTTGTCGTTCAAGTACATCGACACAAGGTCGATCGGGTTGTCCTTGATCAGCGTTCGGTTCGTGCCGAGGTTCATGCTCGGGAAGCCCATCGCCACGATGTTGTCCGTGATGTACGAGAAGTTGAGCAATTCCAAGTTCACTTCGCCCGTCGAGCGATCCAACGCGTAGCTCAGTCTGCGCTGCAACGCATCCATATCCGCAGCATCAAACGCCTTGTTCTTCCACACAGTCGCCTTCGCTGCACCTTCGCGCGCAGCGACAGACGCCACGCTCTGCGCTTTCTTCATGAATCCCATCATGCTGATCGCAGCGATCGACGCGGCGGCAGAAACGTTCTCTGAGGTCAGTTTTTCCGCAAGCGCCGCCTTCACATGCGCAATGCGCTCGCTTTTCGGGGCGGCGGCACCCGCTGAAGGCGTCGCATCGTCGTCATCACCTTCGCCTGCTTTCGCGTCACCAGTGGCAGCAGCATCAAATTCTTGTGGAGTAGTCGCGCTATCGATGTTCTGCTTGCTGCTGTTGTTCTCGCCGTCGCTGCTGTCCGTCGTCGTCGTCGCGGGCGAGTCGGGCGTCCCAGTCGCTGGGGAAGGCGATGTGACGCCTGTGAACGACTCGAGGCTCTTCGCCGCCGTCGGGAAGCGCTCCGAGAACTTCTTGAACATCTCTGCTGTCTGCTGAATGCACCGTCAGTTGAGTTGTCTGGGGGGAAGGGGGGGAGGGCGGATGAGAGTGAGACGCTTGGGTTGCTGTTTGCTCGTTCGATTGCCTTTGCTGGATGGCTTCCTTTGCTCTCCTTCCTGTGTCCTGTGTTGCTTTGGCTTGTTCTTGTGTCAGTCAGACGACTGTCGCGTCGGCGCGGATTGATGTTCTCCGCGAACGTTTACTTGCTGCGCAAACAGTAATGTAGCTTCACCCTTTTGATAAAGAGTATTTCGTCCTTAACTTGCAAAAAATTTACGCATGAAGCGTGAATTTCCACCATTGGTGCATTTTATTTGACGCTAGTGTCATTAGAAGCAGGCATTGACGGTCCTCTATTCAAAGCGTTTCATGAATCTTTGCACTTTAGTGACGGGGGAACACGGCCGTCAAATCCAGTCAGTATCACTTCTCGTTTTAGTGACGGGGGGAAGAAGTTCAGGAGTCACAACGTCACCCTGCTGAAAGTGTGTATTTAGTCCTAAAACTGGCTTAAAAGATCTTTTTATTATGCTTGCTTCAAATAAATGTCACTAAAAGCAGGTGGTAAGGGTTCTCTATTCGGATCACGAGATTGGATTGCGCTGCCTGGACATCGACGGCTGTCTGCTGCAACTTCGACACCGCAATTGGGCGACGTTCGCATTATTCGAAAGAATAGAAAAGCTTCAGGACGAAAAAAAAGAGAATGCAAAAAGTGCGCAGCAAGTGAGTGCCTGTGTTCAGCATGTACATGCATGCGCGTGCCTCTCTGTGCATATCGCTATCGCTAGCCTGTGGTGGATGTGTCTATAGGCACACATGGCGCACAGTGCTCTGGTGCGTGCATGGCTGACCCAGTGCGATCTGTCTGTGTATCTCGTTCTGTGTGTTGAATGAAGCTCGAACCCGACGGGGTTTACGAATCTGCGCGACGTGACCGTGCTCTGGCACGGCTGGCTCAAGAAGCTCGGGCGCTTCAGCAAGCGCTGGCGTAGGCGCTACTTTGTGCTCGTGTCGACTGCAAACGGCACCAAAGAGCTGCGGCACTATGGTGAGTACACGCTGTTCATCTATGTATGCGTTGGTGCCTGTCTCTCTCTCTGTAAGTGTTTCCTTACGCAATGTTTTCTGCAGATACGCATCGCGACGTGCCGGCGCTGCTGGTGTCCACGCCGAAAGGCGTCATCAGCATGATCGATGCTATTGGTATCTGCTGCTTCCTGCCGACATCCCCGCAACCCGGGAAGAAATCCGCGAAGGTTGTACGCGAAGCTCCATATTGTTGCTCGCGAGTGCCATGAGAATCAGTTGACTGACCCGTTCGTTGTCTTGATCTGCATGCAGAGTCGCTCGGAAGGGAACGATGCGGGCCTCGAAAGTCACGATCAGCGGTTTGCAGTGGTCACTCCGCTGGTATGGAAAGCTTGGTGCACCATGCGTGCGTGTGGATGATGCTGATGGTTGATGCTGACACATATGATGCGTATATATATTTTGTACCTTTGGTTAGCATGTCACGCTATTGGCGTTCCACAATGGAAAAGAGTGGGGAAAGTAAGTTCGTCTTGGGCTTGCTAAACATGCCACGTATTTCAATTGCAAGCGCAACGTGCTGATTTCTATACCGACTTGGTGGATGATGTCGCTGATATGCTGTGTTCCAGTGCGAGTGAAGCGCAGCAGGGTTTGTCCCTCCTCGCCGCGTTATCGGCATTCTACCCTGCCATCGATGTGCTCCACTCTGGCTGGATGACCAAGAAGCGTGAGAGGACAGGACACAGGTGATGTGAACAGCTTTCACTAAATTTTGTGTTCGTCCTAATATAATGGTCGAGCTTCAGTACACTTATCCCAGTGTATCCTTTGTGCTCACCAAAACAGTCCCAAGAGCATCATCTCGTACTGGAAGCGCCATTTCTTCGTGTTCTTGGCGTCTGGGGACCTCCTGTACTTTCGAGACGACTCTCTCAATGAGCT
The DNA here is from genome assembly GCA_023333705.1 of Globisporangium viniferum. NCBI lineage: Eukaryota > Oomycota > Peronosporomycetes > Pythiales > Pythiaceae > Globisporangium > Globisporangium viniferum. The sequence continues at coordinate 5,984 of JAASFI010000676.1, read as the reverse complement.
CCAGGGCCGCGTCGACGTCCGCCATGCGCCAACCGTGCGCGTCACTGGCGAGCGGATCATCGAGGAGAAGAAGAAAGAAAGCCTGTTCAAGTTCGCGAGCAAACTATCGGCTCTGGAGCGTCAAGCGTGTCTTGTGTGGATTGCCACGCCGCCGTCGAAAATGTTTGTGCTGAAGCTCCAGGATGAGAATGAAGGCACCATCACTGGAGGGAAACGACACGAGCTAACCCCCGCTGCAAAGTACGTGCTTTCTTGTCACACCTCTTGTGCGTGGAGTGCTAAGACCGACGGTCCGAAGAATAAGAGTCTAACGCTGTTTCTCTTTCACAACATAAAAGAAAATGGCTCTCGTTGCTTTTGAAAGGACATGCTGAGACCAAATACACGCAGCTGGAGAAGTGCGTTGCTGCGGGGAAGTACGAGAACACGCCAGAAGTAAGTGAATCAATCCTTTCAGTAGGATTTGTTTGTGGATATAATGTTACCCACACTGTTCTTCTGACTTGTTGCACGCACAGATCATCTCTGCAATCCGCGCAGGCATTCCGGATGAGCTTCGTGGGCAATTGTGGAAAGGGTTCTCCGGTGCTGTAGAGCTGCAGCGACGCGCAGAGCTCAAGCGGTCGATCCGAAGAGTATCCAAGACAACCAGTTTCCGACAGCAGTCTTCAAAAGATGTTAGCCCATCTGCGTCCGAGGCTTCCACACTCTTTGAAGAATACGCAGCGCCGATTGATCCGGATGATGAAGACAGTCCCGAGAACCAAATGCTGTTTGCAAGATTACGTGCACTTGCACTCCAAGAGACGCAGCATGCTATCATCCACGACACGGATATCAACTTGCCTGCTCGCTTAAGTCGTGTCGAGTCCGACCTATCCGCGTATAACGAACGGCATACTGAATATGCAGAGCGCGGGTCCTTCATGATCCAGCGGTCGATGGATACTGACGATGACACAGAAGACGATGAAGCTGTCGTAGGAGCTAGGAAACGCGCAGCTTCTGCATCAGAAGTGGTTGGCTCCTCTCGCAACACTCTGAAGCAGCTAGCTAAGGGGCGGTTGGGCGATTACGTGTACCCAAGTGACACGCCGAGTGCAGATTGGGAACTGACTGCACGAAGACGAGTGCTTATCGCGAGCTCACGCTACAAGTAGGTATCAAATGCAGGTGGGGGATCTGGAACTTTGACTGACATCTTGCTTTGACACCTGGTGTTTTTTGTGATATGTTGTAGCCCATTTTCGCATCCTTGCCCGTGGCGAGTATCGTGTTTGCTGCTTGCTTACTTGGAGGAAGAAAGCGCGTTCTGGGTGATCAACAGGTAATAATCTGACGCCAACCCTTCTATTGCGTGAGAGTCAAAGTCAAAGTTCTGATAATTGTGTGCTGCTCACTCTTATGCTTTGTGTATTCCATGCAGCATCATTGACGTGATCCTTCCTGGATATTTCCACGGCCATCGACCAGCGCTTCAAACTGACGTCTCGGCATTCCAATCGCTACTCGAATCCAGAGCGCCAGCGCTTTTTTCTCACTTGAGATCGTTAGAGTTTCCCATCGATCGCCTCGTCGAGAAGTGGTTCCTGAGTCTCTTCACGTCATCGTCGATTCCATTACCGACGGTAAGCCGCTGAATCGTCATTCGTGATGATGCACCGGCGACGAGGTAGCTAATTTTTTTGTGACTTTCTGGCAGGTGCTGCGCATTTGGGACGCCTTTTTTTCGCAGGGTCTCCGCATCCTGTTTGGTGTTGGCATTGCGCTGTTCGTCCTCGCGGAAGAAAAGTTGTTCCATGCAAAGTCCAGCAGCGAGGTCGAAGAGTTCTTGCGTACAACTGAGATCAGCTGCATCGATGCGAACGCGCTGTTCTCGCTTGTATTCAAAGACGACTTGAACATCCCATGTAAGTTTTTGTCGGTCGCTTTTTCCCCTGTGGTTGGCGATGAAAATGCTCCTTAACACATCAATTCACTTTTGTCGTAGGGCTCACTGGTGATCAGCTTGAAAAGCTCCGTGTAACACACCGCCAGCGCGTTTTGGAGATCGTTTCCCAGAACGTAAGGATTATTTCGATCTGACTGTCTGAAGTGAACAATAACTACTTACCACTGATGGAAACGCTTGTTGCTGATGCCGAGCACAGGTCGAGCAATTCAACGACAAGCTGAGTATCCTGACTCAAGTGGAAGATGTTTGCTCGAGGTGCTCGTTGGTCACACAGCGCCTGCTTGGCAACAAGCACTCAGATCCGAGCATTCAAGAAGATCTTTGGCTGAACGCGGCAGATGCCGAGGATGATCTTGACAAGGAAGCGATGGAAATCTGCTTCCGCATGCTCTTGGCGCGACTAAAAAGCCTCGTGGATGGCGCGTCGAACTTGGCAACGGAGCTGAGCCTCCGACAATCGAAATGGCTTGCGCTATCGAGTCAGTTGAAGTCGTGTCCGCTGGGGAAGCTCCCAAGTCTGGACTTGCAGAGTTGGCTCTCACAGGTGCGAGAGGGGAAAATCTCAGGTGCGGGTTACGACTCGTCGTACTCGACACTTCCCGATCAGTTGGCATTCATGACGGTGGCTCAGATGATCGAGTCGTCGGATATGCTGTTCGAGACCAGCGAGTCTGCGACTATTAGTGATGGCCACCGCTGGAGCTGTCTGATGAATGCTCGAGAGGACCTGAAGCCATCGCATCCATTCCTGTCGGAAGTGTTCATGTACTCTCTGGTATCAACGGTGAAGGTTCTGTGTGCGTCTCGACTAGAGTGTCTTGGTGCTTTGTACCGTTTCATGTGGCACGGGGGTCGCTGGATTCAGTCTCCGATCGAGTATCCGCAGCAAAAAGATCTCGTTGACGACTCACAGCGGAGTGCGCGACGTCTTCAGCGAAGCAACACGAACGCCACGTTTGCGTTCGCCGCAGGCTCTCGCCCCAAGCTGCAGACTCGAGATGACTCGGAGTTGGTGCGACACACTATTGTGGAAGATCCTCGGTCGCGTCGAACAGGTAACAGCAGGAGCAACATGGCGAAGCCAAAGAGCTACTCGGGTGTCGACTTTGACATCATCTCCGAAGAAGAAGAAGAGATGAAAGTGCCGCTTTCGCCAGCGATTGACTTTCGTGCTCAAGAGCGAGGCAACTACAACAATCTCTTTCACACGAAGGAAGCGCAGGAGTCAACGACAACAATCATTTTGGACGCATTCGACAGCAGCAGCAGCTACTACAACAACAACAATGTCACCAGCACGTTTGGGTGGTCTGGTGGCCACCACTATGGTATGCCGAACAAGAGAGAACTGGACGACATGGCGTTCCAGTACAAAGAAGGCGGCGAGATCTTCAAGCTCGCACACGGCAAATTCATGACCTGCTTCAGCAAGTACATCCGGATGGAGAACCGGGTTCGAGGCTGGGCGTTGAAAGAGCGCGCGTTCGTGCTCGAGGAAGACCTACAGCAAGAGATGAAAGACATGGAAATTGAGGTCCAGGGATCACAGTGGATTGACCAATTCTAAGACCAGGAAGAAGACAAGAACACACAAGAGGAGCTGTAGATGACAAAGCTGCATGAAGTTACACAGACTTGCCAAGGATAAGTTAAATTTGAAAAAAATGATCATGACTCAGAGAGGACTATAACACTCAGCAAAACCTAGAGCTGCGTTCGGTACCCTCCTGGTGTCGATCCCTGTGCACCGATCACAGAGTTCATCTCGGTTGCGAACGGAGACTCAATCTCGTTGTTCCGAGTGTGTGGCGACTCAGCAAACGGGTTGTGGTGCGCGTTCTCGTCCGCCTGCTGCTGGCTGAGCACGTCGATGCCCATTTCTTCCATGATCTCCATGACCGCGAGCCACACCTCGGACTTGATCATCGCGTACTTGCGCGAGTCGAGCTCTTCCGTGTATGAGTAGACGCGGATTTGGTAGAGCTCCTCCATGGCGACGAAGAAGAAGCGCTCCCACTTCTCTCCGTAGCGCAGGTCCGACTGGTTCTCTTCGTGGGACGTGAGCGCGACGTGCAGCGACTGCAGCATCACTTCCAGCTTTGTGATGCACAAGCGCATCTTGTCGACCGGCGTGGCTGTCGAGACCTTCACTTGGATGTCAATGTCTTGCTTGGGGCGCTGCGTGAAGTTGACCATGGGTTTGTAGAGGAAGAAGCTGTTGGGCACGTACAGCTTCGTGCCGTCCATGCTCACGACCGTCGTGTAGCGCAGCGACACGCGGTGCACAAACCCTTTTGCGTCGCCTACTTCGATGAAATCGTCGATCTTGAACTGCGAGTTGAATGCCAAGAAGAGCCCGCCGACCACGTTGTGGAACTGCACGGAGTAGAACAAGTAAAAAAGAGGGAGCTCATTACAAACTGGTGTGACAATGGTCCCCCATTCAGCCTTCCATAGTAGATCAAAGCACGCTGTTCGACGTACCGATGGCACAAAGCCGAGTGCGATGGCGAGCCCAATTACTGCCAAGATCGAGTACTTGAGCGTCTGGCTGCTCCCGAGCGCCGACGAGTAAATGATTAGCGCGATGATCAGCAGCACCGTCAGTCGCAGAATCTATTCCAGCATGACCCCGTCATAGACAGCATAGATGGTTAGATGCATCGACGGGTAATTCATTATGTAACGATTGGAATAAAAGCGAGTGGCTGCTGATTTTGCGTACTTTGACAGATTCCGAGATGACCATTTTCTTGGAGAAATCGCCGCTTGGGCCAACAAACCGGCGAACAGCGAGCTACAACCACACACACACACACAACAACAACGTCATAGTAACGCCACGGTAATAAATGAGGGTAAATTGTCAATGAGCGGTGTGAGCGAATAAAATGAACACTCACCTCCTCGACGACATTGAAAAGCGAGTAGAGCCACACGATGAAGAACGCGCCCCAGATGTAAATGGGCAGGTGGCAGAAAAAAGCAGTGAGCTTGGAGATGCTGAGCGCGAGTAGCACCAGCGACGCAGAGATCAGATACGCTGTGGAGCCCATGCACGACTTGCGAAAGTCTTCCGCCGTCCTGGTGGAACCAAACAGTACACACACAAACAAAGACACACATGACGTTAGCGTATACTCACAAAAGATGACCATCGTAGAAGATACTCGAATACGCACTGTCGGATGAACGGCAGCTTTGTGAACACGAAGATCACGAGGCGCACGAGCACGCGCGGCAAAAACGTCGCGAAGAACACGAGCACGGCCGAGCCAGAGAGCGCAATCGCGTTCGTGTTGCGCCACCATTCGGACACGCAGGACGCCGGGATGCAGCCGTCAGCAGGGTCGCAGGTCGAGACCGCTGTCGCACCTGGGAGGCGAGCGGAGAGCAGCACAAGCAGCAGCAGCAGCAGCAGCGGTGGCGCCATGGGCAGCTTCTCTGCTTGGGACATCTTCATGATGGCTTTGTCGTTTGTGCAGTGTTGTTCATTGCGCCTTTTTGAGGCTTCTATTGAGAAGGAAACAGCACTTGCTGTATAAACCGGTAACTACGTATACCGGTCGCCTGCTTACAAAGGTGTGTGTGTCAAGCCTTGGTTTCTGACAGCCAACCTTGAGCAAACACATCGCGGCGTCAACCTGGATGCAGTCATTTTAAAGCTCCTTAGAGTATCGTCCGTGAGCCAAACAACTGGAAACCAGTATCCATCATTCTTTCAGGAATTGTTAACGGCCACCACCTTTACGAATTTGGACACCGGGTGTCAAGTGTGTGCAGGTTGCTCTCAGAGCAGTGATAATTGAATGTAAGGGTCATGAAGAGAGCGAAGAGGATTGTAAAAAATGTCAATGGGGTAAACTATGGATAAAAGATAGATAAAAGAAAACTAATAACTTCTCATATCACCCGCACGCACTCACGCTGCCTTGGAATAGCGACAGCGGACGTTCATCAAGGAGAGGCGGCCAGTCCAATTGCGTGGGACTTTTCGCGCTCGTCGACATCCCGAGTCAGTGCGTGGGGT
>JAASFI010000675.1:0-20063 GCA_023333705.1 Globisporangium viniferum | reverse complement strand
CGTACCATCAGGAGACAAAGACAGCGTGGCAAGCACGAGCAGAACGTAGAGCACCATCACCCACGTCAAGAACTGCGCCACAAACGAATAGTATAGACGTAATGAAGAATAGTTTTAGCAGTGAAATCGCGTTAGCAACCTGTACAATCGTTATGACTGGTAAAGAGAAAGCCAACGACAGCATCACACATCGCAACGAACCTTGATGTAAACGCCTCGATACCGGCGCTGCAGTCGTCTCCCAGTCATAAAACTGAGCGCTCTGCACGTCAACAACACAACGGGAGAACAATTGATAAACTTATCAGCACTCTCCATAACGAGCAGTCGCAGTCTAAAAGGCACACGTACCGCTCGTAGTTGAACTCGTCTTGTGCGTGGTCCGAGGCCATTTCGTCGCGCTCGTCTTCCGATCGGCCGCTCTCCTCGCGCGGCAGGCTACGGGGCACAGCAGCGATCGACACCTGCAGCTTTTTATTTTTGCTTGAGATTATATGAAAAAACAAAATTAGGATTGTCGCATCTTTTCGGGTCGACTGCCTGTCATTGATCGCTCGTGCCACCTCCCGCGCAAGCGCACTCATCCGACCAACTAATTCTAATTCTCCTTGTCCCCCCATCATGGGAAAGCTCACACCGCCAGAGCAGCAGAGTCCGACACTTGCGTGTACGCGACGTGATCTGTCCCTCCTTCACTGATGCGCGTCCTCAGCTTCTTCGGCGCGCTGGTCCCGTCAGCAGCGCCACTCCCGTTGCCTCCATCGCCATTCGCCAAGACGTACGCTGGCAGACACCGCTCCATAAAGTTCTTGATAACCCCCTTGTCGAAAGGGTTCCGGAATCTTCCCTGCTCCGTGCGCATGTGTTGGTACCGGTGCGAGTTCATCACTTCGTTCGTCGTCAGGTTCTTCGCCGTCAGGTACAGGTGGAAGCCAAACAACTGCGCCACGGGCAACAGCATCACGCCAAAGTACACGAGTCCAGCGAGCACGAGGAACGAGAACCCGCGCAGCGACCAGTAGAGGTACAACACGTACTCGAGCAGCACGATGTTGACCGTGAGCATGCCGACGAACGCCATAAAGTACACGTAGTTGTCTCGCCCCACGCAGTTGTCCACAAACGGACAGCTATTCATGCGCAGATAGAAAAAAATAGAGACAATGGTTTGTTAGAAATCGTCAAGATTGTCATGATCCCAAATGTGTTTCTGAGTACGTACTGGTGGTCGAACTGGTGGATGCACGTCTTGCACACGCGGCAGTGCTTGGAGCGCAGCGGTCGCTGGATGTGGCAGCTGTGGCAGAGCGGGCGTTCGAGGCACTGGCTCGCGTCCTGACTGCTGCCGTTGTCGTTCTCATCGCTCCCGCCGATCATCGCGTCGATCTCGTCCGAGTACTCCCTCGCAAAGCGCTCCTCTTTCCTCACGTCGCCTGGACTTGTGCGCTTTGTCAGGAAGAAGAACACCCACGTAGTCAGGTTCCAGATCAAGTGCGGCACGGTGACGCACGTCATGTCGGGCAGCGCCGGCATGAGCACGGTCACGTACATGAGCGTCGCAACAACAATGTTCACGAGCACAAAGTAGTACGGCGCGCGACTCGCTTCCCACCACGCAAGAATGTTCCAGCGGTTGCGAAACACCTGGCGCGCCAGGTACGTCGACACGCGCTTGTAGCCCTTCAGCACTGCGAGGTCGTACGGCGATCGTCCCTGATGATCTTTCGCTTCCAAGTCGCTCTCGAGCTCTTCAACGAGGTACTGTACAGTCGAGAGCTCGCCACGCATCGCTGCAAGGTGCAGCGGCGTCTGCCCAAATCGGTCGGGGCCGTCAGTGCGTAGCCCGAGGTACTGGAACACAGACACGATCTCGGTCGCGCCTTTGTACGCAGCCCAGTGGATCGCGCTGTCTTCGTCAATGTCCACTAAGCTCACGTCTGCGCCATGGCGGATCAGGTACATCACGAGCAGCGGGAACCCGTTCTGCGCAGCAATTAGCAGTGGCGTGCGCTGCTTCATGGCGTCCGCGCGGTTCACGTCGATGCCGAGCTTCACAAACGTCTTGAGCGCCACGAGGTTACCCGCCGAGCACGCCCAGTGGATCGGGTGCAGCTTGACCGAGTCCTCGCTCGGCAGGTCCATAGGCGCGTCCATACTATGTAGGTACTCAAGTATTTCCGCACCACCTTTCTGCGCCGTCCAGTGCGCGAGCGTGTGCCCCATCGGGTCTCTCGCGCGCACCACATCGGTACTGTCGCTGTGCTTTGCAATGAGCTCTCGGAGCCGCTCGAGGTTGTTGCGCTTTGCGCACACAAAGAGCTCTTCCAGCGGGGTCAGCTCGCGTGCAGGAACCGGCGGCTGCTGCTGCTGCATGTGATGATGATGCGCGTTTGCTGAGGAGTCGATGGGACGCGGCAGTGGGGGTGGCGCTTGGCCGTGACTGTGACCGTGACTGTGGCCGTGGCCGCCAGTTCCGTGGCTGTGACCGCAGGCGCCATGGTGCTGATGCTGATGCTGCTGCTGTGTGTGCGCGTCGAGCTCCTCCTGGACCGCGAGCGTGTACGTCTGCGCCATTCTTCTTCTTCTCTCTCGCTCACGTGTCCGCCGCAATCTTCCTGTTCCGCAATGAGCGAGCAGGTTGAATCTGCTTCTGATGATGATGACGGTGCAGAGAGGAACGGGGTTTCATGCGACAGCGAAAGCGGCTTTCAGAAATATGGTGTGGCACAAAAATGAAATTTACTTGGACAGAGAGAAGGAAAAGTTTGTACCACATCATTTCCGAAGGGTCAATAGCTACAGTATCACTTTTCACAGTGCATTTCTGAACAGCTATCATTGGCTGAATATGTCGACAGTACGAGGCAGGATTGGCTGAAAAACACTGGTTGGCGGATACACTCTTTGCTTGGGCAGCAACGACTGCAAATTGTGCCAATTCCAGAAGCGGCACAGTTTCCAGACAGACCATCATGGCGGGCAAGCGCACGCTGACGCAGGCGAACGGCGGCGACGCCAAGCACAACAAGCCTCACAACAACACCAACAGCAATGGCAATGGCAATGGCGCGAAGAAGCACAAGCGCCTGTCTGCGAAGGAGAAGACGCTCGCCATGGCGCCAAAGAAAGCGGCGGCGGTGGTAAAGCCCGTGGTGAACGTCGCGAGCAGCGCCAACTCCAACTGGCTGGCGCTTAAGGCGAAGATCCAGAAGAGCGACAACCCAAAGAGCCGCGGCGCTGGTGGTGGTGCAGGTGGCGAGAAGAAGCGCGACCTGGACGTGCGCGCGCACAAGCTCAAGGCGAAGGAGGAGAAGCAACAGAAGCGCAAGCAACAGCGCACCGCCGAATGGATCGACAACGCCAGCATTCTCGCGATGGATTGTGAAATGGTCGGCGTGGGTCTGTCCGGGAAGACGAGCGTGCTTGCGCGTTGCAGTATCGTGGACTACGAGGGCAACGTCGTGTACGACAAGCACGTGCGTCCTGTGGAGAAGGTCACAGGTGCGGAAGGAGTTGCATTTGGTGTTGCTTTTGATACTCGCTTGGTGAGCTCTTACACTGATACTGATACTTGTGTTTTGCTGTGGTTGGTACCAAACTCTCCTATTTGATACTCTTGTAGATTTCCGCACGCACGTGAGTGGTATCCGATCGCGCTCGTTGAAGCACGCGATCCCGTTTGCGCAGTGCCTGAAAGAAGTGGGCAAACTCATGAAGGACAAGATCACCGTGGGCCACGCGCTCAAGAACGATTTCCAGGCGCTCATGTTCACGCCGCCGAAGAACATGATCCGCGACACGGCGCGCTACCGTCCGTACATGCGTCGCAAAATGAACGGCACGGTACGTACTCGTGTTCTGCGACGAGCTCAGCAGTGTACTTGATATTCGATTCTATTAATGCTTGGACTTAACATATCCACCGTGTTGCTCTCATTTTACAGAAACTGTATCCAAAGTCGCTGAAGCACTTGGCGGAAGAAGTGCTGGGCCTCCAGATCCAAGGCGGAGAGCACGACTCTGTAAGATTTCGATTTGCTGTATTGGTCATTACAGTATATTCCAACAGTCTACACGCTAACTTGACTTGGTTTTGTAAATCTAGGTGGAAGATGCTCGTGCGGCGCTCCAGCTCTACAAGCGAGAGCAGTTTGTGTGGGAGAAGTACCTCCAGTCGGCGAAGAACCCTGGTGCGCTCGCGGGCGTGGCCCCCGCGCTACCTCGTGCGACCGAGAAGCCCAAGCAGAGCGCCGAGCTCAAGAAGGCGCTCGACCTGGACGATGACGACGAAGACGAAGACGGCGTGAGCGACAACGAGGGTGGCGAGTCGGAGAAGAAGAGCGGCAAGCTGCTGATCACCGACGCGAAGGACCTCGCGCTCATGGAGTACGCCGAATAGAGATAACAAAATTCATGTGCGACTGCAACTTCCCAAATAAATTGTAAGGCAACCAATCCTTTGGATGAAAGAAAGAAAACGTTGGGACGAGAGAAGACTTGATACGAGGAGAAAAGAAGTTTGGCTGTTAGCATGCAATTGTCGGAGTGAGTCTTCTGCCACATCAGTATTCCTATTTGTTGGTGTCTTGTGCGATGCCTTGTCATCTTTGTGGTCGCTGCGGCGCAACCTGGACTCAATTGCTCTTCGATTTTCAAAAAAAAAAGTGTCACGGGTATTATGACTTCGGTAGTCTACGGGCTTTGACAGAGACTTTGCGCTGCGATGTGCCTGGATCTGCATCTTCGTTGTTTGGTGTCGATGGCGCACTGTGTTTGTTTCAATATCTGTCAGGTTGGTATTCATACTGCTGGACGAGTCGGAATAATGTTGAATGATCGGACACAGTGGTCCACATGATGCATGTCGCAATTTACGTCGTTTCGTCTAATTACATGATATTTTCCGTAAACAAAATATTTACGGTTTCCATACAATTTCTATTGTTCATCGTTTCATAACAATAAGAGTTGCTTTTTTGTAATATCCTCTTGGACTTTATATGAAAAAAGCAAATACTTTGACTCTTATGTTTGTGAAACATTGAACAATAGAAAATGTATAGAAACCATATCTAACCATTGTTCACGGAATTACGCCGTAAAAGCAAAAAAATGACAATAGTTACGGTAAAACCATAAGCAAGACGCAGCACAGAGAGGAATCCAATTGAAGACGGGCTTCTAAACAACAAGCTACAGTACTTTGCCGTGTGGTTGGTTCTCAGTCCAACCAACCGCTGTCACTTCATTTGGCTCGTTCATTTGGCAATTCCAGCAGCAAAGCAACAGAAACAGACTCCATCAAACGCCCAAACGCGTCCATCCACAAGCTGTCGTCTGTCCATCAATGTGTATGCTCTGTATGTATCAGTGTGTGTGTGTGTGTGTGTATACGCTCTCGCGCCCCTTTTACCAGCTGTCCGTCTCGCCGCTCCTTTCTCGCGCGTTCTCTCTTCGGAGGGAGCGCGCGAGGGGGGTCCTGGCGCTTTCTGCCGTGACGATGGAGTTAAAAGTGGGGCCAATAGCGAGTCCACGCGGTCATCTCTCGCCTTTTGTGCGCTTTGCGTTTGTCCTGACCGCCAGTGGATGGGGAGTGCGTTCTTGCGCTCTTCGTTCGCCAGCGGTTTGGCCCGATGCGGGCGCCGTCGGTTTTGCTTCCGAGAGAGGAGATTCTTCAGTCCGTCAAGGCGTATTCTCTCTTGTTTCTTCTTCTTCTCTGTCATGGGGAGGAAGAGGAAAGAAGAGGGAAGGCGCTGGGCTGTTCGGCTTCTCAGCGGCGCTCATGCGGATCCCATTGCGGGCGATGTGCGAGCGCTGTTGCATTCTCGGCGACCGAAGAGGGGCGGCTCGTGGTATATGCCGTCTATTGTCCAAATGTATCGAAGTTGTATGTGAAGGGGTCCCATTCAAATTAGTGCGCTTTTTTACTTTCCATCAGCTATGCTTTGCCCCCATGCGGCTGATGATATACGCAGTGCACAAAGCAGTCGCGGTGCGTGAGGGACTCGTAGCTCGTTGGCGCGCTTCTTGCTCCTCGGAGTGAGAGACATGCTCACGTCTGGTCTCTGTGGCACCCACATCCCCATACAATACACGCAGTAGAACAGTAGAACAGTAGCTTATAAAGCATTTCCATACAAGTACACTCACAGCCTTCATCACTAAGCCAACATAATGCAACACGCACACATTCCCTGTGCAACCATCCCAATCAGTGTTCTCATTCAATTGAAGCAGAGCACCAGTCCCCACTTTCCTATTAGACCTGACTATGGGGGGAATCTGGCGTGAGGGAGGAGGTCCACGTCACTCTTTCACTCACTTCGCCATTTTGTAATACCTCCTCACTCTCACTCTCGGTCTCGCATCCACGACCCGAACGAACTCCTTGAGGTGAGATGGCAGCAATGGCGAGTGCGGACCATGACGACGACGCGCTCCATGCGCGCATGGTGGCGGCGCTGACCAAGTGGGGCCAGTGCCATGTGCTGGAGCTGCTTGTGCCGCATGAAGCGCAGTCATCGGCTTCGGCGCTGCTGCGCGACCAGCTACTGCACTTTGAGCGCTGGTACCGCGGCGGGCTCGACACATACTTGAGCAACGCGACGCAGCTGTACCGTGCACAGCAGCAACAGTCTGATGCAAACGCCACTGTCGCAGCAGAAGCAGACGCTCTAGCGCAGGACGAGTACGCCGACTGGATCCCGTCTGTGCCGCGCTCGACTCGCTCTTCCGGTGACCATGAAGGTGGCAGCCAAGGTGATGGCGACGCGCCGCTCCAGGTCGCACAGCTGGACTCGGCGCTCTTCCACGATCTCGAGGCGTTAGGGCTACAGCATGTCGGCAAGAGCGCGTTCGTGGTCGTCGCTGGCGGACTGGGCGAGCGTCTCGGGTACAACGGCATCAAGCTCAAGCTGCCAGTGGAGACGCTCACGTCCAAGAGCTACCTGGAGTGTTACATCCAGCACCTGCTGGCGCTCCAGGCTCTGAACAGCGATAGCGGCAATGCCGACGAAGTTCGCATCCCATTGGCGATCATGACGTCCGGCGTGACGCACGACGCGACGTGGGACTTCCTTGTCGCCAACGCGTTCTTCGGCATGGAGGAGCACCAGGTCGCGCTCATCAAGCAGGAAAAAGTGCCGTGTCTGAACGTTGATCCACGCAACAGCCATCAACTCCAATTGGCACTCGCGCAATCTTCTCCTGTTACAAATGATGGCAAGCAGCAGCACGTATTGGTCATGAAGCCTCACGGTCACGGCGACGTCCACTCGCTGCTGCACAGCAGCGGGCTCGCGGCGAAATGGGAGCAGCAGGGCAAGAAGTACGTGCACTTCTTCCAGGACACCAACTTTCTGATCGTCAACAGCTTCCTGCCGATGCTCGGCGCGTCCGTGCGCAACAACTGGGCGTTCAACTTTACGAGCGTGCAACGCAAGGCGAAAGACGCGTCAGGTGCGGTCGTGCGGTTCTCCAAGCCAAGTGAGAACGGTGACGCAGACCAAGACCATGTCGCCGCGCTGTTCAATGTCGAGTACCATGAGCTGGACCAGTTTCTGCGCACAAAAGCCCAGGAGCGGTTCCCCGATGGCGACGCGAACGATCCGAGCACGGGTTTTTCCTTGTTTCCTGGCAATATCAACCATTTCGTGATCGAGCTCGAGTCGTACAACAAGATCCTCGATGTCTCGAAGGGCTTTGTGCCTGAACTCTTCAATCCAAAGACCAAGTACGACGCAGAGACGAAAACAAGGAGCTTCACGTCGCCCGCACGTCTCGAGTGCATGATGCAGGATTATCCAAAGCTCCTGGTCCAATTCCGTGATCTTCTCTCCAGTGACAGCAAGTTTCCTTCATCACCAGCTTCACCTGGTATGTTGAAGAACCAGCAGCAGAATCGCATCGGCTTGGTGCTCTTCCCGCCGTCGCTGGTGTACTCGCCCTGCAAGAACGACGTCGTGAGCGCGAAAGCGAAAGCCCAGCAAGACATTCCGCCGCAGTGCGCAGGCTCCGCTGAGCACGACTTGTTCGCTGTCAACCGAGAGAAATTGGTGACGCTTGGCATTGCTTTTGCGGATGTTGACTTTGATTCAGAGAACGAGAAGAAGAGCGAATGGCTGGGCATTCCACTTGACTGCTTTGGTCCACAGATCGTGTACTCGTCCAGCTTTGCCGCAAGTCAGTCGATCCTGCGCTCAAAGTTCCCGTCGCCTGCTGAGATCCGCATCTCCAGGCGCTCGACGCTCATTGTCACTGGCGACATCACACTCCACAAATTGACTTTGGATGGCGCGCTTCTCATCTCGGCGTGTGCAGGTGCAAAAGTGGAGATCAAGTCACTCAATGTGCAAAACGCTGGGTACAAGTACGAACCTGTGGAGATCACCGAACAGACTGATCCGATCGACGCCATGCGAGGCTACCAGTTCCGCCAACTGGGCCTTCGAGAACTGGTTTTTGACGCGCCTGGATACTACACAGTTGAAGAATAGACCCGACTCCATTTTGTCTCAAAGAAGATATGAACGAATCACGCAAATGAAATCAATTCCATTCTCTCTCACACACACTTTGAGTGTGTGGACATGTGTATGTGTATAAACGATAAATCAAACGCAAGATCATACGTTACGTCCGCACACTGGAGAACTCGAGACACTCGCCAGGGCTTCTTCAGCACTGCTAGACCTCATGTTCTCCTTTATCTTGTATCGTCACCACCTCAATCCGAGCCAACCGACCACTGGCGCGCCAGCTGCTCTCGCGCTTTCGAGCGGTATCCGTTGCTGCTCGGTACTTCCAGGTCGCTCAGTCCACGCTCTGACACGGGCGTGACCGAGTCGATGGAGATGTTGCGCGCCATGATCTCGCTCTCCATCGCAGACATGCGGTTCGAACGACTCACGAGTCCGACCATGTCGATGCGCGATTCCGAGAGCCGCACGCCTTTCTCCTTCGAGTCATCATCGCCAGCAGTATCCCCATCTTTCCGTCGACTGCTGCTGAGTTCTTTCTTGTTTCCATTACTTGCAGGGAAAAGATCATGCTCGTGGTCACGCAGCAGCTCCTTGAACTGGTTCTCACGAGCGTTCATCACAATGTGGATCCACTCCGGCACTTTCGGCACGCGCATCATGATCAAGTACGCAATGCCGATCAGCAAATGCTCCAAAATCAAGATGATCAGCAGTCGCCACGTGACGTGCAGGCAGCCAAAGTCCGGGCCGAGCACGAAATCATTCATCGTCTTTCCCTGTTTCTCCAGCTGGTTCCGGATGTCGCGAACACACGTGTCGTCAAAGAACTCAAGCGCACCAGTCGAGATGCAAATCAACAGCACGTTCACGATCACAGCAATGTACGCGTACGCTGTCAAGATGCCCTTCCACGCGCCAATACCGTTTGCGCGTCGAGGAATCGGTCGCTTCAGCGTCTTGCACAGGCGGTATCCGTCAGTGCGGAATTTGAGGACGTTGATCAAATAGCACACAAACGGCATCAAGGGCCATAGAATGGAGAACATGACCGTGAATCCATACTGCACTGTCAGCGCGTGGAAGTCGTTGTACGGATCGTAGCTGTCCTGCTCGCTGTCAAACAAAATCTCACGCGCTTTCTTGTTCAGCACTTCAATCTCCGAAGCCGTGTACTCCAGGTACCGCGCGTTCGACTTGTTGCCAAATTGCGACGACTTCTTGTCTTCGTAGTCCAACGAGCCGAGGATCTTCATCGAACCGGTTTCCATCACTCGCTTCTGCGCCTCTGCATCCGCAGACGCCTGAGCGCGCTCGCGGTGCGCTCGCACAAGCTTCGGCATCAGCACTCCCAGCGCAATGTTCAGCAGCTGCGTCACAACGATCGGCGTCACAAACATCGCACTCAAGTCCACGTGATGACGATCGAACGTGAAGTACCCGACGCACTCGATACACGTCGCGTCTTTCGGGCCCAGTGGACAGATGATACAGACGCCGTGCTGGTCCACGTACGGTCCAAAGCAGCAATTCATCGCATCCCCAAACGCCATGTGGTTCAGCGAGTTCGTCAAGTAGTCGCCAAAGCCCGGGATCACAAACACGAACGCGAGCGAGAAGAACCACGTGTAGTAGTTCAAAAAGTCCAACAGGAACAGCTTGCGAATCAGCGAGCGCTCATACTGCTCCTCCGTGCGATAGTTCTCCCAGTGCGTGAAAAGCGCACCCATCTTCGTCACCACCATGTTCCACTGGATCACGTCCACGAAGATGCCAAACACCATACCTTCGAGCAAGATCAGAAACCACTGAGTCGAGAAAATGTGGCTCTCCGTGTACTTCGCCTTGAGCATCTCGTAGATCGTCACCCACACTGCCACGAGGATCAGCATGATCACCATCTGGAAGAGCATGAAGAGAAAGACGCAGAAGTACTTTGGGATGCGGCGCCACGCTGGGTACACAATCTCCATCTCGCCTGTGAGCGAGTTCACTTTCTTCTCGCCGAAAAAGTACTTGTTCGCGTACTCGATCTGCTTTACGTGCAGCTTCTTGTTCCATTCGTACTGCATCGACGCGTTCTTGCGCTCCCAGGATTTCAGGAACGTGAACGACCAGATCGTCGACACGCCAATGCCCCAGAACGGAAGGATGCGCATGTACGTCTCGGTCGGGATGAATCCATGCAGGATCTGCAGCAGCACACCGATCGCTGCGATCGGGATCAGCGACTGGTTGTAGTAGTTGAAGAACGCAAAGTAGTACGACACTTTCTCGCCGAAATTGTAGCGCAGCTGCTTCAAAATTTTCTTGTCGACGAGCTCCACCACGTGCCACGATGCGATCCACTTGGAAATCAGTTTGTCAGTCAGCTGCTTGTCGTGCATCGGGAACATGTCGTGGATCCATGGATCTCTCGTCGTGATTTTCGCCCGCTGCTCAATGATGTAGTCGACAATCTGCACGCGCTCAGCGGGGGTCGGCGGGTCAGTTCGACCGACTACGTCTTGCTCCATGTCTGCGACGGCGCCGTGCTCCATCCACAAGTGGAAGCGAAACCGGTCCACAAACGTGTTTACGACTTCATCTGACGCACGGATCAGCAGAATGAAGTACGCCGAGTTCATCTCGCCCTTCGAGTGGCCGCCGTCAATGATGTCGACCAAGAGTCCCTGACCGACCAATTTGTCCACGATGCGGCGATGTTCGTCCTCGCTTTCACGCAACAGCGGGCTGTTGACGAGACACAAGCGACGGAACCCCATGCGCTCGTGGCTGCTGCTCTCGCTGAATGCGCTGCTGCTGCTACCGCGACCCCCATCCCCACTATCAGGCTGACAGCAGCAGCACAGACAGTCGCTGAGGAACTTGCCCACGCGACTCGGCATCTTCACACTGCGGTTCGCGATCACTGCAAAGTCGTATTTTGGCAGCTGACCGCGCTGGATTTCTTCAGGCTTGAGGTACCGGAACTTGCCCTGAACAGCGACACGGCGCGGAGACGTGTAACTTGGTCCTCGCGGTTTGGCGATCGTATCGACCGTGATCTTCGTCGCCCCACTCTTTTTGCGCTCTTGGGTTTTGCGTCGTCGCGCGTTCTTGTCCTTCCCACGAAGCCCCGCGCCGCCACTTCCACTGCCGCTACTACCAAAGCCTTCTTCTTCGTCGTCATCATCGTCGTCGTCTCCGTCATGCTCTAAGGGACGCGCCACAAGACAAGTAGTAGAGTTAACTTGGGCCAAAGACGACGAAGGAGGAGTGAACAGCGTGCTGTCGCTGCGGTCGTCGTCCGCCCCTCCAGAAGACAAGGAAAGCCCCAAGGGGAGCACGTTGGGCTTTGCAAACTTCCTACCTCCTGCTCCTCCTCCTCTTGTCGTCGCGCTTGCTGCCGTCGTCACACCAGAACTGCTGCTCGTGCTTCCTTCGCGCTTCTTGCGCTGCGTTGTTGCTGCTGTCGACCCAGACGCGCTTGAACTGCTGCCGCGCTGCTTGAGCAGCCGCGAGCGGCTGTCGAGACGCTTGTCGCGTGGCTCGGCGTCCACGTCGACCTCGATCGCCACCTGCTGCTGCTCGTTTGCGGAGTCGCCGCCGCTGTCTCCGAGATGGACGTCCTCGTCCAGCATCTTCATGCTCATCGCCGTCGCTGCCCCCGCCCCTTCACTTGAGCGATTGAACCTGGAAATGCGGGCTGTTTATGCTCTTTGCTGGGTAAAAAGAGGGGAAATATCCAATCGCTTTAGAGAGGGGTAGCTGCTTGTCGCAGTTTGCCAGACCAAACTTCGATGGTGATGGCTCAACGCAAGGGTCGAATTCAGTCAAGCAGCAGTCAAAACATCGACATTTGAAAGTGAGGTTTATTGGGTTTGAAAAAAAGTCGAGTTTGGTCAAGAACTTGTGATGTCACTTTCTCGAGAACCAAAATGCTGAGTTTTTTCCCGTCGTCTTCCTTGGAGAAGTGTCTGCTGCTCTCAATGAATGCGCAGCGCTGCAAGCAAACCAAACCCAATCGATCTTCACATATAAACATACGTAGATGCAAAATATCCAATACGCACCTTCCAGTCTACGAGCGGCTCGGGTGACTGATATCTCATCGGCCGCGTCTCTTTCTTCTTGTTCAAAAATATCATCCGTATGGGGATCACACCCATTTTCTTCCTACACGAGGCGCGTGCGCTTGGCCGCGTGCGCCGGGAAGAACGCGTCCTCGATCTCGTGCAGGTTCTTGAGCGCGTCCTCGCGGCCCATGCGGAACATCTCGAGCGCCCAGTCCGCGTTCGTGGTCACGAGGATCCACGTGGGCGAGATCCAGCGCCACTTCCAGATCTGCAGCATCTTGTGCGGCCGGTCCGGGTGCACGATCGGGCTGTTGTTGCTCAGCCCGCCGTCGACGAGCTTCATGCCGCGGTACGTGGACACGAGCGAGTCCGTGTAGAGCGGCACGTGGCCCGACGAGAGCATGCAGTCCACCATGTCCTCGTTGTTCTCCCACGCCGTGATCACGTGGTTCTTGAGCGCCGGGAGCTCGGTCACCGAGAAGTAGAGCTTCTGGTCCGCCTGCTTGTACGCGTCCTCCGGGAGCATCTTGAGCGTGTTGGCCTTGACGAGCGGGATCCACTTGCCCAGCCCCGAGTACGAGCAGGACGCCGCGTGCTCGATCAGCGGGATGTTCTCTTTGAAGAAGAACTCCTTGACGTCGATGCCGAGCGCGAGGATCATCGCGGGGAAGCACCCGGCAGACACCCCCGAGAAGATGACGTTCTCCAGATCGTACTCTTCCTGCAGCACGGACGCGACGCCCAGAAAGTAGTTGTACATGCCGCCGCAGCCGCCAAAGCCGATCTGCGCGATGTCGTCGTGCAGCGTCAGCTTCTTGCGCGTCTTCTCGCCCGACGGCCGGTGGCTCAGATGCCACACGACCGACTCCACCTCCTCAAAGTGGCGCTTCTTCTTGCTAGCGGTGCTGCTGGTCAGGACCACTTGCTGCTCCAGCGGGTCCTGCTCCTTCTCCTGCTTCACAACCTCGAGCTGCTGTTCATCCTTCTCCTTGTCCTTGAGGGCGATGGCGATGGCGTCGGCGCCATCACCAGCACCACCGACAGGGGCCTCCTTGACGCCCGCATTAGCGTCCTCAGATCGCCAGAGCTCGTCCATCGCAGCTGTCTATTGAGAGAGGATGGCGCTTGGGGAAAGAGAGGGAAAGTGGGCGACGCCTCACAAGGAGCAAAATGGCTCAGAAAGGCAACGAGCGCACTTGGCTTGGTCGTTCACTTGGTTTTTGTATGGGCGGGCGGTACCAAACTTGAAAAAACGTGAACCTAAATCGAGACGCGCTGTCGTCGTAACGGAACCCACCCCTGTTCTGTTTCCCAGTCAATCATAATCGAAAGCTGGATGAGCCGATTTAACGGTTCAAAGCGGTACACCGTACCAGTTTGTGATGCTCCATGCTCCAAGCATCTGGTACGCTGTACCGACTACGTTTCACAGAAACAAAGCTTTTCTTGCTGTTTTCTTTCTGTGAAATCCCATCATTTACCGTGGACCTGAAATAGGGTTAACATCCCTTCGGTAAAAAGAGGGAAGTTCCTCTCCATGCTCATTACCAGACTCGTGTCATGAGCAAGAAGCGCTTAGCATCTCAGGCGAAGCGAGAGGCGCGCGCGAGAATGGAGATCAGCGGCATCGGAGGCTACCGAGGCGGTCTCGTGGCGCGCTCCTCGGTGACGAGCGTCAGCACCACTCTCGGCGTCGGCGCGAATGGCCAGCTGCTCGAGAAGCCGCCGGCGGCACGGCGTATGCTGGAGGAGGAGACGGACGGCGCTCGCGGGCGGTCACCGCGCGTCCAGGCCGATCGTGCTTGGCTTTGACCTGCCGGCGACCGGTCCCGCGAGTCATCAACAGCAGCAGAAACGTAGCGCTCCGTCGGCATCGCGCTCCAAGCGCAAGAGCATGCCGCGCCTCGACAATTTCACGCCGACCGTGCACTTGAGCGAGGAAGGCAAGGCAGAACTGAAGCAGGCAGCTGAGAGCCACTTCGAGCGTGCGCGCTTCTCAAGTGCCAGGTGGCCTGGGGCGGTACAAGCGGCATCTTTGACGACCCGAAGAACTGGAAGCCGCACGTGACCAAGCCAAATCTGTCCGTGTACCGACTGCGCGCCGATCCTGGGAGCGATCAGAGCATCTCAACCTACCGCCCGTGCTGTTGCAACAAGCCGCTCGCATCCCAGGACTGACGCTCCAGGATTTCGAGTACGGACTCCGCGCGGAGACGTCACCAGACGAGCGCACGGTGAACGCGTTCTGGTTCGGTGACTACTTCCTCGACGCCGCGGTGCTCCAGACTTTTGAGATCCAGACTGAGGAGGACCCGTTTCACTTCTTTGGCATGAAATGGCTGCTCACAGGCTCAATTGGTGACGTGAAGCTCTGTCGCCGCGTGGCAATGCGTTGATGCAGTACACGAAGACCGTGACGAAAGATTCGATCATTTACATGTGCCACTACGTCCCGAAGGCAAAAGAGGTGCAAATTTTCTGTGAGGGCAAGATCGATCCTGCTGGCCCCAGTGTCATGCCTTCACTTCCCCATCCAACGGTTTTCCCCGACTGGAGTAGTGGGAAACAAAGTCATTCGGCGTCAATGATGAGGTGCTGGAGCATCTCAATGACACACAACTCATAGCGGCAGTCATTGACGTGGCAGACGCGTGCTCATAAATAGAGTCATGTTATGTTGATAACATCTCGACAACTCCGGCAACGTTTTCATTCTGATTCTTGTCTTGTTTTGTTTTTCGCCCAATTCGAGGCTCGTCATCTGCAAATTTCTGAGTTGCTGCGACAGTTGCACTTTGTGCATTGATGAAGAAACAGTTTCGTCTCCTACGGGTACGCACTTGCCCCATTGCGCAGCGTGCTAATATTGTTGCACGGCTTGCGTGGGTTAGCTTGAATCTTCTCTTTATTTTGCTTCAAAAACCTCCCAACAACAACATGTTGATACATCTGAATAAGAAATGAGTGCGCGAGAGCCCGCTTAATTTAATCGCCAGATTTCAGCGCGCGGACCAGCTTCGCAAGGCTGGCGTTTCAAAACTGCAAGTCCAGTGAAAAATCCATTTTTTTTGTTGCCAGTTTGTGAAAAGAGCGCATCGACTCTTATACTTGGTCTTTGTAAGGGGTTTGCACATGCGTGCACATTAGCTCTTATATTTGGTCTTTGCATTGGACAACCACATGGGTACACAACATTGGTTCTTGGTCTTCGCTTGATGGCTTGTTCGAGAATGATGCAGGACAGCATTTTCAATTGCGAGCTCTCGAGCCCCACACATTTTATTGCTAAACAATGGATTTTCAACTGCACCAACCATTTTGAAGGGGAATATAACAGATTGAAGAAGGAACCCCATCCCCCTCTCCTCATCTCACTTCGAAAGCCGCGCCTCGTTTCAGATTCACAGACTGCGTTCTCTTTGAATTTATAAGTATATCCATATTCGAGCTTTTCGCAAAATTTCAGTTGATTTTCGTCTGCAACAGTCAAAACTGTTGTTGTTTGTGTAGCGAGATTGCTGCGTGAGAGTGATTGTGATGGCGTTGAGAGAGTTTTCTTGGCTGCCACCACAACTGACGCACCCAGATGAGTGAGACTTCCCAGATTTTCGACTTGGTGAAAGTGGCGGCGCGTTGGACAATAGAAGCGTCCGAATATGTCGGAGCTCCATGAGCCACACAACTCGTGCACATGCATGCCGCAACGTCCTCAACAAAATAGCTGGAAATGTCGAAAGCCTGACACACACAGTCTGAGGCGCCGCGTTCCGGATCTCCAGCCTGCATTTTGCACATTTTTTGCGCAAAATCTGAATGGCTCGTGTGAATTGGTTTTCAACCCATGTTGGAATCAATTGAAATGACGAATTACAAAGGCAGAGCATTTTACGCCAACCAAGCGCCAAGCGCTTGCTCGTCCACGCAAATGCAAAGTGGTCGGAGTCAACGGACTCCTCGCCCAAAATTTGGCTTGATTATTTCTGTACCCAAGTGAGCGCAGAGCAAAGCCATTATTAAGAGTGGCGAAGTTCTATTGGATGGTGGTGCCCACAAAAGAGAGAGAAAGCGAGTCATCTGTGATGATGATGGATGGAGATGGGTGGACGACGTTCCGTGCGCAAATCACACAAGTCCCAGCAAAAATGCAAATGCAAAATGCGCATTGTTGTTGTGATGTTGGCTCAATCAATCGGTTCGTTGAGGGGACACGCAAGCCCAGCAGGTCCCACTTTGCGGGGGCGGATCTGTTCAGACGCGTGGCCCAAAAGTGCACATGCGCAAAGGACAGTCAGCAAACAGGTGTTGTTCCCCGACACATTTCGAATGAGGATCTTTCTATTTCCCCTCAGTCGCTTCAACTTGGACAACAGCAACGTCCGACGATCCGCGGCCGTCCCGGTTTGTCCCACTCGATTCAGAGCGGCACTGCTGGACACTTTCGTAAAAGCTTGAACTGCGCAGCGCGGATGCGTGGCTGGGAACGCTCCAGCGCGTTCCCCATCTCTTGTTCCTGTGCATCTGGTGGTGAGTGTTTGTGGTCTTTTCTATGAACTCCATGACGAGATGATTTTTTTTCTTTCAGTGTTTGAAAACGCGAAAAAGGTCATAAGGTCATGAAGCGTTCGAGCGTACTTCTCGGATGGATGTTTGGATTCTAACATTAAAGGGCTTTCAGCAGAGAGAGAGTGAGAGAGAGCGCTGCGGCTGGTTGGGCTTGCAAGTCCTCCAGAGAAGGTATATAGATTTCCAGACGTTTATGCTCATATGATATGCTCATATGTTTTATAATGATCGTCTCACACAAACAATAGACGAAAGGGAGTGTGAATGTTGGCTATGTTTGCTCATTATCCAGGAGAAAGGAGGTCGTCATATCAGGCTGTTGACTTTTTGAGTGGCGTGGCTTTGGGATTAAATGGGGCTGATGAAATAGTTTTGCATTCTGATTTCGATAATTCGCTTTTTTTGCCATTTAAAACGCACCCAAAAGTCTAAGCACTCGAAACGAAAGTGGCCGTTTGCTTTTAACAAGCGCTCGCAGTCCACACACTTTAGTGCAGCAAAATCCGGTTATTTCAATCAAAATCTCTTTTGAAAGAGAGAAAATGAGAGCAAAACTCAAAACGAGAGGAGCAAAAGTGGGAGAGGGGAGAAAATGTACCTACATCACTAAAACTGTACTAAACGTGCGCGAATGTTGAAACGACCACACACAGCAGCATCTGTTTATTTGCGGTTTGTTTACTCGGAGCTCTCTTCTCAAGACTGAAACGCTCGAATAAACCCGCGTGTACAGTACGCGCTCGCGGAACAAATAAGTGCAGCAGTGAGCAAGGCCTTTTAGATTTTATATCCGACAGTTACATAGGTTTCCTGAACGCGCGCGCATCCCGCATCCGCAATCCAAAGAGTGTTGTGCCACGCGCCTCGTCTGGTCGGAGCTTGCTGCCAACAACAAAAGCAGCAGTTGCTGGACTTGCGCCATAGAGACTCGAGCGCTCATTATCCAATTTGCTGTGCATGAGCAACTACACCACCACAACCACCACCGCCAGCCAAGCAGCGTACAGCCCACAACCAGCAACCAGCAAACAGCCAAACAGCATGAGCCTCGTGACCCCACCAGTGCGCACGAGCGACCCCGCGTTCACCTTTGAGCTCTCGGCGTTCCACCAGAACAGCAACATCGAGCCAAAGCTCAAGAGCAACGCCTCTGCAAACGTGGACATGGACGACAGCAGCCACAGCAGCACGGACGAAGAGGAGGAGGAAGAGGCCGGGAGCACTGTCGGCACGGGCATCTGGACCAAGGAGGAGCACGCGCGCTTCCTGGAAGCCATCAAGATCTACGCGAACGGCCCCTGGAAGCTCGTCGCCGCCTACGTGCAGACCCGCACGGTGCGCCAGACCATGACCCACGCGCAGAAGTACCGCCAGAAAGCGGCGCGCCGCTTGCGCGGGCTGCGCACCAAGCAGGCGCTCATGCGCATGCACTACGGCCACCGCATCAGCGAGGAGTCGCTGGTGCAGGAGCGACTGCGTTCCTTGACCGCGCAGGTCGAGGCGGCGTCCACGAGCCCGCGACCGCTGTACACGCCGACTGCGCGCCGAGGAGGAGCCACGTCGTCGCTGCGGAGTAAGGCCAGCAAGAGCCCAGTGGCGTATACGTCTGCTGCTACTACCGACAGTGCTCGATCCGCAGGCTCGATGCTGGCGCTGCTGAACGACCCCAACCCGGTCTGCACGGTCGGCGCTGCCGCAAACTTCCTCACTGGAGCTCGCGTTACCTCCACGGGCACTGCCGCGGGCCGCCGTCGCGCCTCGAAAGCCTCCGCAAAGGCTACGACTCCTCGTACTACCCTCACCACCACCACCAACGTCAAAACCGAGCCATTCATCTCGAGTACTACCACTGAAGCGACGACTACCCCCACTTCTGGCGTCGCTACCACCACAGCCATTGACACCGATGCGATCATGGCGGACCTCGATATCATCGACGACCTGAGCGAAGCACCGAGCCTCGAGGAGTGCGCCGAGATGCTCTACGATCTGCTCTGCTGCTGACAGCGTGCTAGGAGATCTTGCATATATCGAAGTATATAGTATTTTTATGTAGCAGCAGCAGGGAGTGTTTATAAGAAGGAAGAAGGCAGACTTGTAGGATTTAGTGTCACGAAATAAACAACAACAACAACTTGTTTATTGGATCCACTAACTGCTTGGCATTGTGTTCGAGCTCGCTCTTGGGCCAAGTCGCAATTGTCTTGCTTGTCATGAACCAAGTGCACAGATCTGAAGCGTGTGAGCATAGAGCGCTACAGCTACTGTACTGGCACGTCAATGGGGACCTGATTATCCATGTACATACAAATGCGCTGACAATGCAGATTGCAGACGCATTTGCATCAGGTTGTGTCCGTTTGCTCGCCCGTCTGTTCCAACATTCTGGTCTCCCCCGACCTGATGCCCCGAGCGCATTAACAACATCGCAATCGCGTTCTGAAGGAACGAAGCGACACAACGAGAGGGACCCATGCGCGAAGCTTCTTTCGCGAAAAAGGCGCTGGCGTGCCACCCCTTCGAGAAAATCTTCAAAACCAGTTGCCGGAATCATTTATAGAAAGATTCCAATTCTGCGAGCGAGCGTCTGGTGTTGTCCGCGAGTGGCTGTGTTCCACGTTTGATGCTCAAGACTTCCGTGGTCTTTTGAGAGTGAACGACTGTTAAAAATAATGGGCGCCACTCCGTCATGTCCTGAAATTGTCCTCGCAGTGTCCTGGGATTGACATAAATCCTATGGTACTTCATAACTTTCTTGTATAAAACCTTTAGAAACTGGTGAACAGTCGCTCTCCTGTTTGAATTTCCATACAAAAAACCGCAGCCCATACTTTAACCAAGTCATCTGCGTAGATTTGTTGTATGAAAATTCAAACAGGAGAACGACTGGTCATCAGCTTTGTAAAGGTTTTATACGAGAAAGCAATTATGTACCATAGTGTTTCTTGGTGTTTTAGAGGTTCTG